>JARYGA010005840.1:0-49708 GCA_030545235.1 Helianthus tuberosus
AAATCGAGATCGCTAATGGTTTGCAAGGCCATTAACATGTGACACGACATAGGAAGCATCGAAACCATAGGCATTTTTCGTTGACGATTCATGAATAGAGACACAAAAGCACTGCTTGGTACTAGTTATGACCAAGAGTGTGGCTGCCTGAAACCCATTAGATCTAACCCTTTGTTCCGCGGTCTTAGTATGTACACGATTAATGGTCCTTCTGGTACCCTATTCGTGACATGATCTAAAGTATCATTCCTTAGTTTTTGTATTCAACATACCATAACACATGTATTTTCCCCTAGTTTAGAAAGCATATAAAAGTTTAAAAGTGGGGACATGAACACACAACTTTGTGTTTCCAGCGCCGTAAACTTCACCGGGTTTGCTTATTTAGCGTCTTGACCTATACGTGTTTTATTAACGTTAGTCACTAGACTTGTATCGCACAAGTACAAGTCACCATCTTTTATGTATGTGTTCTTTGTTGTTAATAATAATTTATATTTTTAACTGTGTATCTTACTTATATTATTTTCTCAAAAATAAATATAAGTATCTTGCATTTTCACCCGAGTTATGTATTTTTGTCCAAAACTTCATTTTAAGTTCATAACTTGTCCAAGTTATTTAATCTATTAAGAAATATATTTTCATAAATATATTTTCTTATATTTGTCTATGCATGTTGTATGTGTACTTTTGCATTTCTACTCCTTGGGAGTATTTAGTGTATTTTCAAGTCCTAATACACTATTACATACAATACATATTACATACACTTAGCACAAAATTTGGTGATCAATAAATATATATATTTTCCTCAAAAATATACATACTTAATATCAATTTTAATCTTGAAGAAATCATCATTTCTTAACTTGAAATTTACACAAAAATTAGGGAAACCTTGGTAAGTATTTTTAGGTGAATTTTTAGGGAATAAGTTTCACCAAAAACTTATATTTTCCTAAGTGTCAAAATTTTATAGAAATTTTGACATAGTTTCCCCTAAAGATGGAGGTTTCCCATGTTTTCAAAACATGTGTTTATTTTCTTTTTAAAATCATCCTCAATCATCAACAATACAATCAAGACTTACCATAAGCCAAAATCATGTAAATTACACTACATCATGAACTTGAAGTTTTTGTAAAAACTTGTAGTAACTTACCATGTTATTTAGTAGGTTTAGTTATCCTTTAAAACATATTTATTTGTTTGTAAATCACACTATTAAAAGATTTGGTCATTTACAACTTGTAAGATGATTTTTCTAAAAATATTTCTTTTGTATTTTTCTTGTTACAAACATGTTTCTAGTCTTGTTTAAACACTAAAAATATGATTGGTTTGCTTAGAAACCATGACTTTGTAAATCTTGAAAATAAACTTGGTTTCTTGAGAAAATTATTTTGAAATCATCTATTTACAAGATTTGTATTTTGTTTAAATCATCTTTACATATGAAAACCAATTTCATCATTCAAGTTCATGAAGACATAAAGCATGATGATCTTGGTCTTTCACAAGATCACCATCTTAGATTACTAGATCATGTGTTTAATCACAATCTAGTAGGTTTCTTATGATGTCTAACATCACTAACACAAATAATCAATCATCAAGAAGCAAATCAACACAAATCAACATGTATTCTTATGTTATTAAGCTTATGTTAAAGTATCATGATCCTGTTCTTTAGTGTTCTTCAAGATTAACAATGTTTATCATCTTTTATCCAACTAAATATGAAGTGAAAACAAGTTACAAGAAGCTTACTACTAGTACAAGGGCTAGGGAAGAACACAAGATGTTGAAGATGGTAAATGTGATGGATAAAAGCAAATAGAAGAGGTCCTTCAATCTCCAAGACCACCAAGCTCTCTTGTATGGCTCCTTACACCTTGTGATGAACTTGAAATGGATGGAAGTTAGATGAAGATGGTGGTGGTGTGGGGTGGTGATCTCGGCCGAGAGCCAAGATAGGGAGATGAGAAGGGTGGTGGGGTGAAGTGTGTGTAAGAATGAATGGGCTAAAGATATCTTATAACCATGTTTAAGTATTGTCCATAGGTTATTATGTCTTCAAAGTACACTACATAATCTTCACCAAATCAAATAGGATCAAGTAGAATCAAGGAAGATCTAAGTAAGATCTTGGTGAATCAAGGAAATCTAAGTGTGGGGCCACCTTGGTTACCATCCACATGAATGGGGAGGGGGTAAAGTGTAAGTTCCAATCACTAATTACAAAAACAAGTTAGGTTTCAAGTGTCTTGATTAGGGATTTAATGTGTTAATATGTTATAAGAGGTGTTATGGTGTTCGGGGGTTCATAACTAGCTCAGAAATAAATAAACAATGCTTCTAGTATAATTTTGATGTTTCTGGTAGTGTCTGGTTGTTCGGTTAGATACCGGTTCGTTAAAGTGTCAAACTATTCCGTTTAGCGATCTTTAAGTACCCTTTTGTGACCCTTTTAATTCCCGACACTTAGGAGAGCATTCAGGGCCATTTAGTCATATTTTTGCATGGTACAAACTTGTGACAATGCTGAATTTCACTGAAATATATAGGTTCAGCATTTAAAGTGTGTTTCGGGTTCTTTTTGGTGCATAACTTAGCTTCCGGAAAGTCTATATGTTAACCCTTGTATCCATACTTGGGTTTTAATGTATTTTAGACATTGGACCTACTCCTGGACCCCAATTCTATTGTCTGACTGCTTTCTGCAGAATTGCTGACACCATGTGTCTTACGGGTGAGTTTACTAGTCTTTCTGACGTAACGCTAACAATAATGCATTAAGCCATATTTGAAGTACAAAACATGCATGAATTCACAAGTATAGCATGAAATCGGACAATGTTGACATTTAAGCACATAATTGCAGATATTAATTAATAATTAAATTGTACGAAAATTACCGGTTTTGTGCCAGTTGTCACAAATTTTGCATCAGTTTGCATACATAAACCATAACCATAACATGTTCAAAATACAAAAAAATTGTAGCCCTGCAAACATAAACCCCAGCCTACATAACATCAAGCCTTTTTCACCCTTCACACCTTTTCCATCCTTCACACCCTTTCCAGTCATCACACTTTTTCCAACCTTCACATTTATTCTAGCCTTCATAGTTTCCCCCTTGCTGGTCCTTGAATTGTAGCCTTTCTCCTTACACTTGCTACATGGCCCTTGAGTGAGCTTTTTTTTGTCAATTTTCCAGATTGTGACATGTCTTCAATTCCACCCGCAGACCTTTTTCTTAACTTCTTTGGTCTTCCCACTTGATTCTGATGCTTTGGAGGTGTGATAATTATGGGAAGTTCAATTTTTGTCCATAAAGCCCTGCCATTCGGTGGGTTAATCTTGTGAGAATACACCAGCTTCCATCTTTCCATTGTGTGCATTGGATGAGCCTAAAACAGTCACAACAGTCACAATCCTCCTCATAAGATATTCCCTGATGTATTCAAGTGCAAATATTATGGGCCTGTCCCTGCCTTCAACCATCTTTCCATTGTAACACTCACATATATTGTTTAACAAAACATGAGATACTGCCTTACCTGTTACAGTGGAACAGTACTTCAATATAGTTTCATATAACCCTAAAATCTGCGAATGATTAACATACCAGAAAATCTATAAATGAGTAACATACCAGAAAAGTGTGACCTTGACCAGTGTAAAGGTGGGATCTTAGACAACCACAAGTGTGCTTTCTTGTTGAAGGCTTTCAACTCATCCATAACAGTCTGAAATTCAGGAATAGTAGTAGCAGAAGTACACTTCCATAGCATGTTTTTGTATAGATCTCCTTTAAAGGTTCCCCTCATATTCTCATAAATGTGTCTAAGACAACATCTGTGCTCAGCATAGGGAAACAACTTTGTAACTGATTGAAGTATTCCCTGTTCATAACTTGCGACCAAAATAATCAATAAAGTTGAAAGTAAAATGAACATATTTAGTTAAATACTTGAAAGTAATAAAGGGCATACCTTTTTTCTGTCACTTATGAAAGTGAAGTTTGAGTTACTTCCTAAATCAAGTTCACTGGCCAAGAGCTCCAAAAACCATGTCCATGAGCTAAGATTTCCATATTCGACTATTGCATAAGCAACCGGGTATATTCCATTGTTGTTGTCCACACCCACCGCAATTAACATTTGGCCTGGGAATGGCCCTTTCATAAAAGCCCCATCCAGACCCAACAAATCCCTGCCAAGTGCCTTAAAACCCTCTTTCAAAGTTGCCACACATACATAGATTCTTCTGAACCGTCTTTCTTAGTCCTTGGGATTTTTTACCCAACTCAAGCTCTATCTTCACAGTGGTACCTGGATTTTTGTGAAGTAATTCATTGGCATAATCCTTAAGTAAAGCATATTGCTCTGCATGGTCTCCTTCAACATTCTTTTTTTGCTATAACCTTAGCTCTATAAGCTTTAATCCTGGAAATCTCCACAGAATACTTTCTTTGAAAATATTTTTGAACTGCCCTCACAGGGATGTTTGGGCTTTCCTCAAGTTCTTTAACCATTTCTTGTGAAAGAAATTTTGAGGTGCAAGCGTAATGTTTTCTGGTTGGTATACAAATGAGGTTGGTATTAAGTGCTTTCACCAACCAAGTTTCAGATTCTCTCTCTTTTGAAATTAACAGCACCCATGGGCATTGATATTGATGTGGGTTTGTCTCTCTTTGCATGAAGATGTTTGTGCTTGGCTGGAAACATGCACACTACTATCATCAACCTCAAAGTCTGGCTTTGAACCATGATAATAAGCCCTTACCCTCCTTTGATCATCCTTGGTTATTCTGATTACTAATATGGTCTCTACAACATTTTTTACCAGTTTCTTTGCTTCTTTTTTGGTTCCAAATACCTATCCAATAAAAAAGTTTGCCAAGTTTTCATTTGGTCTCCTGAGTTTGTGTAAAAGGTGTTTCCTTTTGTTAGACTTATCACCATCAGAATCAGACCCACTTTAAACCTATCATGATCCGGCACATCCCCATCCATATCTTCTTTAGTTGTTTGGTGTTTCTCATCTAACACATCCTCTACTTCAGTGTCAATATGCATCCTATAATCACTCATGTTTACTTCATGATCAGACATGGTATTCACCACATCTATAATATAATCATTGTCACTATCATCATTTGCATGCATGTCCTCTTTTTCACCCTCATTTTCTTCAATACCATCACCCTGATTTTCATATATACCATCACCATGATTTTCATCTATACAATTAATTAGAGTTTCAACCCATTTTGCATTTTCTACCTCATTCTGACCCTTAGTATTGCCTAGAACAACCCCACTAGATGGCCCAACATCCATACTACCTAGCACAACCCCACTAGATGGCCCAACATCCGTATTTTGATTAACTTGGATACTAGATTGTCCAACTCTGCTGTTTAGCCCAACATCAAAATTCAGTTTGGAAGGAACAATAGCATATGGTCCATTTTCATCTATCTCTTCAATAGTAATAGTAGGTTTAGGTTTACTTGGTGAGGAAAACAGTTCTTTCATATTTTTATATCCATCTTATGTTTAGTATAAACATTGATGATCTTATGTTCTACCACATCTTTAACCAAGTTACGACAATCCTGATCACTGCTTAGGTGTTAGGGCCGTTCAAACCGCTCGGCGCTCGTTCAGAAATTGCTCGAAAAATGATCGTTCGATTTGACGCTCGGTTGTACCGAGCCGCTCTGCTCGGTTCGGTTTGTAAACAAGCCAAGCATGAGTAAAAGTCCGCTCGGCTCGGTTCGGCTCGAATTATTATTTTTAGTTAGTATATATTTATACATATACACATACATATATAAACATGTATATACACAAATATAAATTATACATATATACACACACACCTATATTTATACACATATACATATATACTTAAATATAAATTAAAATTGTAGTTTTATATATACTACTCTATTAGAATTTGGTCAACTATATACAGATTTAGAACTATATCTATACGTACAACCCGATCACACCAATAAAAAATATTAAAATAAAATCTAAAAGTTAAACCCTAAACATATAAACGACAGTCGGCTCATCGGCTCAATGTTTCATGTCGTTACCCTAAGTCAATCGTCTCTTGCTCTCAACATCATTGTTCGTGCAATATGATTATCGCCTCGTCAATCAAAACATTGTTATTCATAAGAAAAATATTATGCCATGAAATGTCCTTGGTTATTAAGACATAAATGTGACAACTGCCACTTTTCGGTAACTTTCTTACACTTAAAGTACTCATTTTTAGCTACACTTTTATGCGTTTTAAACACCCGAGCTGCATATTTCATGACATACACTTAAAATACTCATAGAATACTTATTTTTGATGCACATGATTCATTTTTATTGAATACATTTGAAACATTTAAATAATGCATCGAAACTACTAGAAAAGCACCTAGTAAACTAGTATTCTGACGAAAAGGCAGGATCTGCAGAAACCATCTAAACGACATCTTTAGGACTCAGACGAAAGTCCAACATCTAATATACAGTAAACCCTAACTAGGAATACAAGGATTTGGTTTAATACCTTCCCGAAGTCCGATAACACTAAAAACTGCCCGAAAAGCACTAAAAGCGACAATTTCAACACTTTTCACAGAAATTATGAAGAAATCAGCAATTTAATATTTTTGCAACATATAAAAGTGTTGTTTAACTTAGAATTCATATGAGGATACCTTCGGGTATCATCCGAACCAATAACTACATCAATTCACACAACTTACACAAGCTTAGCGTTCAAATAACGACTAACGGAAACAACGCGAAACGATTTTCCGAACAATATAAAATCTTTTTTTAGTGACCATCTAATGTTATTTGGATCATAACACAGTTAAAACACTTAAACACTTGCACGTATAAGTTTCCTAACATTTTATCTAAGGAAACTAACACAATTTAACCAAGAAACAAGTTCACAAAGCATGGGTACCCCCCCCCCCCCCTCATTCTCGGCTCAACCCTCATGTGGGACACCCCCCCTTTTCAACTAGTTTCCACAAATATCTTAGATATTTACTATGGTTTCGCAAGTGGATCAAGTGGTAAAGTGTGGTGAAAAGTTATAACAACTAGTTACCAAAGATCACTAACCATTTCATTACTACATTTCACCTTGAAAACACACACTTAAGAAATCCTCTCAATCTTCCTATTTTAGCCAAGAACACCTTCAAAAACTTTCACCATTTTCAACTTCTTTGATGATCAAGATGGAGCTTGATGATGTTAGTGCATGCGTCTATCGACTTCGTCTTGTATCGAGTCTTACATTACAATTGTTAGTTCAGGACGCATTGTACGAGAAATAGGGTAGGATTTATGTGTGATTGAGCTAATTTCGTTTGAACATGACATGTGACACATTGAAACGAAATTACCTTGTTTAATTTCGTTTGAAGGACTTTATGCCACATTCAAACAAAATCACTCACCCTATAAATACCTTGAGTCTTGATTTCGTTTGTAACTTTCCGGTCAGTGTAAGGAAGTGCTGCCGAAGTGTCCACAGACTTGTAATTGATCTATAATCAATATACGGACAGTTTAAAGTGTAAATCTAGCTCAATTGACCTCTACACTTTTGTTTCCGCCTTTTGTGTAGAGATAAACTCTTCTGATCGACTCGTTCGGGTCTGAAAACGATTCTACAAGTGGTATCAGAGCTCAGGTGGAAGAGTTCATACCAATTCAGCTTCATTTTTCCTGATTTCTACACCTTCTTTCAAAATTAAACAAGTTTTCACGGATAAAATTGGCTAAATCTTTCACAATTTGTGCGTAGTTGTGTTTAATACCCCTTGAAAGTTTCAGAACTAAATTCGACCATTTGCTTGACCAATTGGACCAAAATCAGACCGAAATGATGATGTCATGCTGATTCCGTTTGAGATTGTTTGCTGATTTCGTTTGAAATTGTCCAATCATCATGATTTCATTAGAAGGAACTTATTGATTTCGTTTGAAGTTACTTTCTGATTTCGTTTGAGTTGCACAAAATATCAGATTTCGTTTGAAGTTTGGGGGTTATTTCGTTTGAAACACGAATTCCGTTTGAAACATTGGGATGATTTCGTTTGAGGACCTTATTCCGTTTGAGAATTCTGTTTCAAGTCAGATATCTCGTTTGAAAGGTGTTGTTTCCATTTGAGAAGTAATTTTGTTTGAGGAAAGCTATTTCGTTTGAAGAGGTATCTAGTTTGAAAGTGGGTATTCCGTTTGAAGGTTATAATCTCGTTTGAAAGGGGATTTTGTTTGTACTTGGTATTTCGTTTGAACAGAACAATTTTGTGAACATTGAAAAACCAAAACATGGACGAGGAATTCTACAACGCATTCGCTACCCCCGATTACTTTTGCACAGAACACGATGTTGGAGAATGAAACTGGAACGATGCAGAAACCTCCAAAACTCATGAATATCGAGGAGTATAAAAGTTGGGAAGAAAAGTTCGAAAACTGGGTACAAGCCAATTATTTGGATGCTTGGGAGAACGTTGAGACAAAATACGTTAGACCAATGAATGATGATGAAGAGCTTATTGCAATTAAAGATTTAAGTGCTGAAAATAGAAAGAAATACAAAGATGAGAAAATGATGTTAAGTCTACTACAACAAGCCGTTAAAGAAGATATCTTGGTTCTATTGCAGCACAATGGAACTTCTTATTCGATTTGGAAAGCTTTAAAATCAAAGTTTCAAGGAAGTGAGGAAATGGTTAAAAAAATCACTATTGAAGAAAGAATTTGATTTGTTTTGTGGTTTGAAGAATGAGAGCACAAAGCAGATTATTGAAAGATACTGCAATTTGTTGGCAAACATGAAGAGATTGAATATCTATAAAGATAATGAGGAGTTGATTGAAAAACTATCTGATGCTTTACCATATGAAACTTGGGGTACATATCTCATGATGTTGAGGAACAAGAAAGGGTTTAAAAATTTAACTTTGAGCAAGTTCATTGAGAAATTAGAAGCTCAGGAGATGGAACAAAGGAAAGTCTCGAGAATGAAAGATTTCGATGGTGAACAAGACATTGGTCTTTATTACAAAGGTGGTGTCAATGATAAAACCTCAAACTTGTCACCGAAGGTTGAGACAGCATACAATGCAAAGAGTTCATCTGGAAGTTCTTCAAAAGGATCAAACAGCAACACAATTTCTTCATCTTATCCATCATTTGATCCGAACATGTCAACAACCAAGATTGGCAAAAAGCTACAATGAAACATTGTTTTGAATCTGGAGAATGATGAGGATTATTCAACAGAAATTGCCAAAAGTCACATGTCTTTGTTGGGAACTGTGCTGGAATCCTATGGTAGTTTTGTGGCAGGTCGGATCGGGAATCCTATGTTGACAAAAGAGGATTACGATCAAATAGATGCTGAAGAGATGAAATTGATGGACATAAAGTGGTGTTTGGCAAGTGTGTTGAGACGAGCTGAGAAATTTAAGCAAATCACAAGAAGAGATGATTTACGTGAAGCTAATGTTTCTACTTTAGGTTTTGATAAGTCTAAAGTCACTTGTTTTCGTTGCAGGGAAAAAGGACACTTCAAAAGGGAGTACAAAAACCGCGAAGCAAGTGGAGCTCAAAATCCGTTCAATAACAACAATGATTACTACCGGAAGGCCATCTATCATCAAGTTGCACAACAACAACAAGAACCACAAGTGGCACATGGTAGGAAAGTAATTGAAGAATCTTCAAAGAGAGCTTGTATGGTAAATCAGGATGATAAAGAGACAACAAATGGATTCAGTTGGGACAAATATATCTCTGCTGACAACAAAGCATGCCTAATCAATCAAGATGATGAAAAATTGCCTGAAGGTTTTAGCTGGGAAAATTTCAATTGGGATGATTATGATCCAAACAAAGATTCAAATCACAAAGCATATGTCGCTCGAGTTGAAGAAGATGGTGATGATGATAGAGAGTATTATGCAAGAAGATTAGCAGCTGATTTGAAATTGATAGCAGAAAGCGATAGTGAAGATGAAAAACTCAAAAAGAAAAAGAAAAAGGTCAAAACACCAGTTAGCAGTGATGATGAGGAAGCTCCAGTGATAAAGAAAAAGATAAAGGAGGTTCCAAAGTTCAAAGTTGATGCAGAATTTAACGCTAAAAATGTTCCAGTGATTTGTAAGAATTGTGAAATTATCAAGAAGAAAAACAGTGAACTGATTAATAACATAAACCAGTTGAAGGAATCTTACGATGTTTTGAACAAGGCCATGAATCAGTACAATCAATCAAGAGAAGAACAAGCAACAGCAATGAAAACACTTGTCACACCCCGACCGCGTAAAACAACAAAGCGCGGCGGAAAACGTCGGGGCGTGTTGCAACAGAATTATCGTTTCATAACCATGGATACAAAAGTGTTTCATTTTATTGAATATTAAACATTAACATTGTCTTAACATAGAACAAACAAGTTACATATCGACTAATATTGTTATTATGTCACTAAGGCCTCGTCCAAATCCTAAGTGACTCATGCATCCTAGTAATCATCATCAAGTATCAATCCCTGAAACATATGTGAAAACAAAGTCAGCAAAGAAATGCTGGCGAGTACATAGGTTTTATAGGAGTGTCGGATTCATAGCTATTTTAAATATTGCAATACTTTATTAAAAACCTTGTTTTGAAAAGAGTATTATATCACAACTAAATTAACCAACCCAAATCAAGATGGTTATCGTTTAGAACTCCTCGTAGCCATGATTCTTAACCCAAAAACATTTGTTTTAGTAAGGAAAATTGTAAAACATCTCGTAATAACTTGTAAATAAAACTCGTATATTGTTTCGAAAACATCGTTGTGTGACATCGTTTCACTATCGTTTACCCAAGTGAACTAAATAACGCCACAACATGTAATATGTTGAAAACACTTATATATAAGAATTACCAGCGGCGTATCTACCATGTTTTCACCACATTACACCCGTCCCGTTATCTAAACACTAGCCAAAAACCAATCGTTTACCCCAAATCGTTTAACATCGTTTCCAAATCGTTTACTCGTTTAAATCGTTTAATCGTTCAAATCGTTCCATCGCTCAAATCATTCAATCGTTCAAATCGTTCTTGTTTTAATTGTGAAACTTATATATGGTCGTCTCGCTAATAACATTCAAACCTTTGTGACTCGTTCATCGTTCAACTCGTTCTTGCATTAACAAACCTCCAAAGGGTAAGTTAACAATCATCAGATTCAGTCGTTACCCACAACACCCACACATAACCATGGGTATAGTGAAATAACGGGATTTGTCAGATCCTATGGTACCATAACCTAATACTGGTCGGCTTGATCAATGCTAATGAATGTCATTCGTTATGTAACTACAACCAACAAGTTCATTCACATTACCGAAATCATTATTAGTTTAGTATAAATCGTTCTATTCGTTTTTGAAATCATCGTTTAAACCTTGAAAACATTTTGTACATATGAATCACCCCAAAACAATTGAAAACAGTAAAATAGGGGAACTATGTACTCACATGTAGTGCAAGGTATCCTCAATCAATAGTACTTCAACAAACTCGAGTAAACCAGAGAAATCAAGTAGCACCTAGTAATTAAATCACTAGTCAAACAATAGACGCCTAAATCGGAAGATCGGACAGAATGAGGTCTTGTAAACCAAATGAGTGTTGGAACTCATGTGATATGGTTTAACAAAGCCTACATCCTAAATGAAACCTAGCCTAAGTGCTTTCGACCCATCGCGACCCATTAAGGTAGCTTACGCTACTTTAACGCGTCGTGCGCGCAAAGCGCGTTCGAGACGTCTAACTAGTCCTATGACAAGTGTTGTATGCCTATACAAGTCTAATCATGTTGTATAATCAGTTATGTGGCAAAATTTTAGGTTACATATGCTAAATTACCAATTATACATGAAAAGGGTATTCTGGTAATTTACCTAAGGCATATAAACTACTTATCATACAACTACCTAAACTAGGTGACCATAAGGTATAACCTCGGAAGGTTATTCCCTATACTACTATGGTCACTAACCATGTTTGGTCGGATCCCAAGATCGACCAAACGGGTCGTGTTCGGAAGTCTAAGCGGGTGTTTAGTCCGCTTGACTTACGACTCTACACAAGCACTAAACTAAAAAGTGCGAGCTAAACATGTTAAAACATGTTTAGTTAAGTTAGAAAACAGGTTTTGATATCCTAGAGTAGTTTGGTTACAAAATACGCGTAAATGCGTATTTTGGCCGAAACTACGACTCGTCACTGAGCCTATATAACGTGGTAATCAGTAGGTATAGTCACAAAGGACTATAACCATCGTGATTACGCTCACGTTATGAAGTTCAAAAGAACTTCTCATTGACCATAAACTGGTCAATGCAGAAAGTCAAACGCAGTTTGACTTTAACGCTAAAACGAATAAAAGAACGAAGGAACACTTACAACGGGTCCCCGCATGCTAATCTCGATCCAAATAACTCAGGTATGAAGCAAGGGCTTTAACTTAGAGCACTTTTGATCAGATTTGTGAGGAAGAAGTGAAAACTAAGGTGGGTATTTATCGTAAATGGACAACCGTTAGGATCGTTTCTCGTAATCTGGGCTTTAATCTCATCCCTACACTTGTTGAAATGCTAAGGTATGTCAAATGGCCCCCCAACATCAGGGAACAACATGTGGAAATGAGATTAGGAGTGGGTAACAGCTGTTAACCGGCTGTTTAGAAGCTTTTGATCATCTGGGAGGTCCATACGGACCGTAAGGGTGATGGCTTACGGTCCGTAAGCCATCATCTTTCCTGAAATGACAGTTTTGGTCCCTGCACCTTGTTTCGTTGCGTAACGGCACTTCTAACACCCGTCAAACCCAATTTCAAGCTCCACAATGATGTTAAGACATAGGGAACATGAAATATGCTTGAAAACATCACGGATGTCGGTTTGTTTGGTCGTACGATTGCGTTGTTCGGTTAATTACGACGGAAGTCGTAACGAACGCAAAAACGATCCAAATTAAGCGACGAATGGAATTTTCTTATGCCAAACACTAAAATAAAATATTTTAATGCTTACATAAATTTTTGGAGGTCCGGATGTATTCAGAACATAAGTTATGCGTGAAAGTGCAAACTTGTGCCCTTTTTGACGCTTTTAGTCCCTGAATGACCATAAAGTTTATTTTAGCATACCGAACCCCTCAAAGCCAATTTCTAAGCTATGTAAAGGTTATTTAGGGTATTTTTAACTTATGGTCATGTTCCGAAATGTTCGTTACTATACAAATCGGCATAGTTTCATAGTTTGACACATATAGTCCCTGCGATCGAACAAAGTTGATTTCGACACACCAAACCATTCAAAACTTATTTCTAAGTTATGTGGAGGTTATTTAAGGTATGTTAAGCCTATGTCACTATTCCAGAGTGTTTGTCGTGTTATACTGACTGCGTTTAAGCACCAGTTTGCGTATAACCCTCCAGAAAGCGATTTAGAGCTTGAAATTGGAATCGAATCAAATTGTAAAATCACTAAACACAATTGCACACATAATAACACCAAAACACATATAATAACACCAAAGCACATTGTTTTATTAATAATCATCATTGTTTTACATCGTACATCGATTACAGAACACAGTTGTCACAGCCTCCCCTACTTCAGGAAATTTCGTCCCGAAATTTTAACTAGAGGAAGCTTGTGAAAACAAATGCGGATATTTCGTCTTCATCTGGTCCTCACGTTCCCAAGTAAACTCTGGGCCACGTTTGGATTCCCAACGAACTTTAACCAAATGAATCCATTTGTTCTTCAACTGTTGGTATGTACGTTCCACTATCTCCACCGGTTTCTCGACAAAGTGCATTGTTTCATTAATTCGAATCTCGTCGAGAGGAATGTGTAGATCAGCGTCAGCTAAACACTTTCGCAGATTGGACACGTGAAAAGTCGGGTGAATATTTCCAAGCTCTGGAGGTAGCTCTAGTCGATAGGCAACCTTTCTAATTCTTTCCACAATCTTAAATGGTCCCACATATCGAGGTGCAAGTTTTCCTTTCCTTCCAAATCTCACGACTCCCTTCCAAGGTGAAACCTTGAGTAGGACACGATCTCCGACTTGAAGTTCTAAGGGCTTGTGTCCCAAATCCGCATATCTCTTTTGACGGTTTCGAGCTGTCACAAGATTATCGTGGATTTTCTTGATTTTGTCAGTTGTTTCCAGAACGAGCTCAGGTCCAGTAAGCTGAGCTTCACCGGTCTCGTTCCAACAGACAGGTGAACGACATTTTCGACTGTAGAGAGCTTCGAATGGTGCCATATTAATGCTAGTATGATAACTATTGTTGTAAGAGAACTCGATCAACGGCAGATGAGAGTCCCAATTACCACCAAAGTCTATCACGCATGCTCTAAGCATATCCTCCAAAGTTTGAATCGTTCTCTCAGATTGGCCATCTGTTTGGGGATGATAAGCAGTGCTTAGATTCAGTTGGGTTCCCAAAGCAGATTGCATGGCCTTCCAAAAACGAGATGAAAATCGAGTATCACGATCAGAGATGATATCCAAGGGCACACCATGTCGTGTCACAATCTCATCAACATAAATCTTTGCAAGTTTATCAGCAGATAGATCCTCGTGAATCGGAATGAAATTAGCTGATTTCGTTAATCGATCGACAATAACCCAGATAGCATCATGACCTTTAAACGTACGCGGTAACTTAGTGATGAGATCCATTGCAATGTTCTCCCACTTCCAAACCGGTATCTCTGGTTGTACAAGCAAACCAGATGGTCGATGATGTTCAGCCTTGTCTTTGAGACAGGTTAGGCATTTCGACACATACAAGGCAACATCTTTCTTCATACCAGGCCACCAGACCTTAGTACGAAGATCCTTCTACATTTTATCAGCACCAGGATGGACAGAATACCGATACTTATGTGATTCGTCCATCACTAAAGTGCGAAGATCGTCTTATTTCGGAATCCACAATCGATCCATAAAATAGAGCAATCCATCGTCTTTCGCTTCGAGCATAAGCTCAAATTGACGTGGTAATTCCATACCCATCAAATTTTGTGAAACACAAAATTGTTGAGCTTGAAGGACACGAGATTGAAGATCAGATAGAGTTCGAACAGAATGAAGCTTGACTCGTTCTTTTCGACTAAGCGCATCGGCTACAACATTCTCCTTACCAGGGTGGTAGCGAATCTCGCAGTCATAATCGTTTAAGAGTTCAACCCAACGTCGTTGCCTCATGTTCAGCTCTTTCTGATTAAGAATATGCTGGAGACTTTTGTGGTCTGTGAAAACCACACACTTTGTTCCATAGAGGTAGTGTCTCCAGATTTTAAGCGCGAAAACCACAGCTCCTAACTCAAGATCATGAGTTGTGTAGTTCTTCTCGTGAATTTTTAGCTGTCTAGATGCATATGCAATAACCTTACCTCGTTGCATAAGGACGCAACCAAGGCCTAAGTTGGACGCATCGCAATAGACAACGAAATCATCGCTTCCTTCGGGCAGAGATAGAACAGGAGCATCACATAACTTCTTCTTCAGCGTTTGGAACGCTTCTTCTTGCTTGGGTCCCCACTCGAAAGGCTTATTCTTCTGAGTCAAAGCACTGAGTGGAACCGCAATCTTCGAGAAATTTGAAATAAATCGACGATAATAACCAGCAAGACCAAGAAAAGATCGAATCTCTGTAGGCGTCGTCGGTGTACTCCAGTCCTTAATAGCAGCAATCTTGGATGGATCCACATGAATAACCTGCTCATTGACTATATGACCCAAGAATTTAACTTCTTTAAGCCAGAATTCACACTTGGAGAATTTAGCAAAAAGTTGTTCCTTCTTCAGGAGTTCCAATGTTAAGCGAAGGAGTTGTTCGTGCTCGGCTTGAGACTTTGAATAAATCAAGATGTCATCAATAAAAACAATGACGAACTGATCCAAATAAGGCTTGCAGACCCTATTCATTATGTCCATAAAGATAGCTGGAGCATTCGTCAAACCAAAAGGCATGACAGTAAACTCGTAATGCCCATATCTTGTGCGGAAAGCAGTTTTGGGAATATCTTCTTCGAGAACACGAAGTTGATGATACCCAGAACGCAAATCGATCTTGGAAAAGCATGAAGCAACCTGCAGCTGGTCGAAGAGGTCATCAATTCGAGGTAGGGGATATCGATTCTTGATGGTGAGCCTATTAAGCTCATGATAATCGATACACATTCGAAAAGATCCATCTTTCTTTTTCACGAAGAGGCCAGGAGCTCCCCAAGGTGAAAAGCTCGGTGTGATGAATCCTTTATCAGATAACTCTTGAAGCTGTTTTGATAACTCTTGCATCTCCGCCGGTGCAAGACGATAAGGTACTTTTGCAATCGGGTTGGCATTGGGCACAAGGTCAATATGAAACTCGACTTGACGAACTGGAGGCAAACCAGGCAGTTCATCAGGAAACACCTCTGGATAATCTCGAACAATCAGAATATCCTGAATACTTTTGCTCTTGTCTTTCTCCTCGGTGACATGTGCCAGAAAAGCAACATATCCTTTTCACAAATAACTTTGGGCCTTTGTACACGACATAAGCTTCAAACCGCCAGATGGCTTCTCGCCACGAATCTCCAGAACCTCGCCAGAAGACAAAGGAATACGAACAATCTTATCGAAGCAAATCACCTCAGCATGGTGTTTGGTTAACCAATCCATACCAATGATAATATCGAAACTACCAAGTTGCATCGGTGTGAGGTCAATAGGAAAAAGATGATTATCGAGGTTCAACTGACAATCACGAATAACAGAATTGAGAACCAAAGGTTTACCAGTAGCAACCTCGACAGATAAGGGTTTCCTTAATTTAGCTCTAGGTATCGCAAGCAAAGGCTCAAAACATAATGAAACAAAACTTCTATCGACACCAGAATCAAAAAGAATAGATGCAGGTTGATTGTTAACAAGGAACATACCATTGACAACCTCATTGTCAGCCCTCGCTTCGTTTGCATTCAAATTGTACGCTCGCCCACGAGCGGGATTCACATTAATGTTGACGTTCGCATTCGGGTTCGCCTTAGCATTCGCGTTTGCATTCACTAGTCTCGGACAGTTGTTGCGGAAATGACCTTACTCTCCACAATTAAAACATGAACCCGGTGGGAATCTCACAGCATTCCCCTGACTCGGAGCTGGAACCTGAGCAACTTGATTCTGTCCAAAACGACAAACATTGGCCAAATGCCCAAGTCTACCACACGTCGTGCATTGCTTGCAAGCTTGTTGTGCAACGTGATGACCGTTGCAACGAGCACAATGAGGTGCGGTACCAGCATACGCTTTCTTTGCAGGTGGTTAAGCTGGTGGGTTCTGCGGGTTCTGGGCAGTCTGTGCTATAACAGCAAAATTCTGTCCACACTTTCGCTTCCTCGACTTCTTCGATGACTCACCTTCCTTACCCTTACCCTTTTTCTTGTCCTTCTCTGAATCAGTCATCTTCTTTTTATCACCCTTGCGGGTGAGTTTACCCTTCCTGACTTGAGTCTCAGTCAGGGTAGCAGACAACTCGATTGCTTGGCGAAGGGTAGGAGGATTAACACCGGTCACAATCTCCAGAATAGAATCGGGTAACCCATCGATATACCTCTCGATTGCTTTCTCCAGAAGGGTAACCATGGTGGGACACAATAGACTGAGTTCTTCAAAACGATCCATGTACGCACGGTGTTCAGCCCCATCTTGCTTTAAATCGTCAAACTCTCACTCCAAAGCCCGAGTTTCGTGACGGGGACAAAACTCCTTCATCATGAGAGCCCGAAGCTCTTCCCATGTTTGTGCCAACGCCACTTCGGCACCCCTATCGCGCATAATGCCATTCCACCTTGCGCGCATTCGGACACTTCACATGTCTGAATGTGTTCTCAATACTCTCAAACCCTTGCAGGAGCGCAGTTGCTACTTGCGACCCAGAAAACTTAAGCGGCTTCGCAGAATTGAAGTTCTTGAAATTACACGGCGCATTGTTGTTGTTATTATTGTTGTTGAATATCTCGTGGACTTGGGTCACAACGCCGGGAAGCACAGCAGCCACTTGCTGAGAGACCAGGGCTGCGATTTCTTCAATAGTGAAAGATTGTGCTTCACGTCAAGGAGGCATTGTCTAACAAGGAAACAAGAGAGTCGAGTGAGGTTGAAAAGTAGGAAAAACAAAAGAGGTATCGACAAAACACAAGAGAGGCGATCATTTGTTTGTTACCTCGAACAAACAAACGACACGCAGGGACGAATCAAAGTAATCCGGTCAAAAATAATGTATCGCAAAGACATGCTCGCCTATAAGTGAACACTCACCCCAAGAGTTCCCAGGTAAGAGAGACTGGTCCGATTATGTGGATTTGTACGAACACTCTAGCCTTAGATAGAAAACCCAGGGTACAGGCATTCACTCTTCCAGTTTACACGTGTTCACATTATTTAGACCCAAACTTTGACGAGATTTTGAAAACTTAAAGGGTTCAAAACCTTACAACAAAGGGTTTAAAACCTAGTAATCAATCATCCAAGAACGGATGATTAATTTTCGAAGCGGATTCGAACTTGTGTTCTCATTGTGGTTATCACCTAAGGGTAGGTGACGATTTTGTTTAAAAAAAGCTCTAAACGCAAAGTTTACTTGCGTTGGGGTCCTAAAAGTTATAGTCTAGGTCAAAGCATTACTAATAACCTAATTCCCTATAACCATTGGCTCTGATACCAACTCGTCTGTCACACCCCGACCGCATAAAACAACAAAGCGCGGCGGAAAACGTCGGGGCGTGTTGCAACAGAATTATCGTTTCATAACCAAGGATACAAAAGTGTTTCATTTTATTGAATATTAAACATTAACATTGTCTTAACATAGAATAAACAAGTAACATATCGACTAATATTGTTATTATGTCACTAAGGCCTCGTCCAGATCCTATGTGACTCATGCATCCTAGTAATCATCATCAAGCATCAATCCCTGAAACATATGTGAAAACAAAGTCAGCAAAGAAATGCTGGCGAGTACATAGGTTTTATAGGAGTGTCGGATTCATGGCTATTTTAAATGTTGCAATACTTTATTAAAACCTTGTTTTGAAAAGAGTATTATATCGCAACTAAATTAACCAACCCAAATCAAGATGGTTATGGTTTAGAAATCCTCGTAGCCATGATTCTTAACCCAAAAACATTTGTTTTAGTAAGGCAAATTGTAAAACATCTCGTAATAACTTGTAAATAAAACTCGTATATTGTTTCGAAAACATCGTTGTGTGACATCGTTTCACTATCGTTTACCCAAGTGAACTAAATAACGCCACAGCATGTAATATGTTGAAAACACTTATATATAAGAATTACCAGCGGCGTATCTACCATGTTTTCACCACATTACACCCGTCCCGTTATCTAAACACTAGCCAAAAACCAATCGTTTACCCCAAATCGTTTAACATCGTTTCCAATTCGTTTACTCGTTTAAATCGTTTAATCGTTCAAACCGTTCCATCGCTCAAATCGTTCAATCGTTCAAATCGTTCTTGTTTTAATTGTGAAACTTATATATGGTCGTCTCGCTAATAACATTCAAACCTTTGTGACTCGTTCATCGTTCAACTCGTTCTTGCATTAACAAACCTCCAAAGGGTAAGTTAACAATCATCAGATTCAGTCGTTACCCACAACACCCACACATAACCATGGGTATAGTGAAATAACGAGATTTGTCAGATCCTATGGTACCATAACCTAATACTGGTCGGCTTGATCAATGCTAATGAATGTCATTCGTTATGTAACTACAACCAACAAGTTCGTTTACATTACCGAAATCGTTATTAGTTTAGTATAAATCGTTCTATTCGTTTTTTAAATCATCGTTTAAACCTTGAAAACATTTTGTACATATGAATCACCCCAAAACAATTGAAAACAGCAAAATAGGGGAACTATGTACTCACATGTAGTGCAAGGTATCCTCAATCAATAGTACTTCAACAAACTCGAGTAAACTAGAGAAATCAAGTAGCACCTAGTAATTAAATCACTAGTCAAACAATAGACGCCTAAATCGGAAGATCGGACAGAATGAGGTCTTGTAAACCAAATGAGTGTTGGAACTCATGTGATATGGTTTAAAAAAGCCTACATCCTAAATGAAACCTAGCCTAAGTACTTTCGACCCATCGTGACCCATTAAGGTAGCTTACGCTACTTTAACGCGTCGTGCGCGCAAAGCGCGTTCGAGACGTCTAACTAGTCCTATGACAAGTGTTGTATGCCTTGTATGCCTATACAAGTCTAATCATGTTGTATAATCAGTTATGTGGCAAAATTTTAGGTTACATATGCTAAATTACCAATTATACATGAAAAGGGTATTATGGTAATTTACCTAAGGCATATAAACTACTTATCATACAACTACCTAAACTAGGTGACCATAAGGTATAACCTCGGAAGGTTATTCCCTATACTACTATGGTCACTAATCATGTTTGGTCGGATCCCAAGATCGACCAAACGGGTCGTGTTCGGAAGTCTAAGCGGGTGTTTAGTCCGCTTGACTTACGACTCTACACAAGCACTAAACTAAAAAGTGACGAGCTAAACATGCTAAAACATGTTTAGTTAAGTTAGAAAACAGGTTTTGATATCAAAACAAACGGTTTTGATATCCTAGAGTAGTTTGGTTACAAAATACGCGTAAATGCATATTTTGGCCGAAACTACGACTCGTCACTGAGCCTAGATAACGTGGTAATCAGTAGGTATAGTCACAAAGGACTATAACCATCGTGATTACGCTCACGTTATGAAGTTCAAACGAACTTCTCATTGACCATAAACTGGTCATTGCAGAAAGTCAAACGCAGTTTGACTTTAATGCTAAAACGAAGAAAAGAACGAAGGAACACTTACAACGGGACCCACAAGCTAATCTCGATCCAAATAACTCAGGTATGAAGCAAGGGCTTCAACTTAGAGCACTTTTGATCAGATTTGTGAGGAAGAAGTGAAAACTAAGGTGGGTATTTATAGTAAATGGACAACCGTTAGGATCGTTTCTCGTAATCCGGGCTTTAATCTCATCCCTACACTTGTTGAAATGCTAAGGTATGTCAAATGGCTCCCCAACATCAGGGAACAACATGTGGAAATGAGATTAGGAGTGGGTAACAGCTATTAACAGGCTGTTTAGAAGCTTCTGATCATCTGGGAGGTCCTTACGGACCGTAAGGGTGATGGCTTACGGTCCGTAAGCCATCATCTTTGCTGAAATGGCAGTTTTGGTCCCTGCACCTTGTTTCGTTGCGTAACGGCACTTCTAACACCCGTCAAACCCAATTTCAAGCTCCACAATGATGTTAAGACATAGGGAACATGAAATATGCTTGAAAAAATCACGGATGTCAGTTCGTTTGGCCGTACGATTGCGTTGTTCGGTTAATTACGACGGAAGTCGTAACGGACGCAAAAACGATCCAAATTAAGCGACGAATGGAATTTTCTTATGCCAAACACTAAAATAAAATATTTTAATGCTTACATAAATTTTTGGAGGTCCGGATGTATTCAGAACGTAAGTTATACGTGAAAGTGCAAACTTGTGCACTTTTGACGCTTTTAGTCCCTGAATGACCATAAAGTTTATTTTAGCATACCGAACCCCTCAAAGCCTATTTCTAAGCCATTTAAAGGTTATTTAGGGTATTTTTAACTTATGGTCATGTTCCGAAATGTTCGTTACCATACAAATCGGCATAGTTTTGCAGTTTGACACATATAGTCCCTGCGATCGTACAAAGTTGATTTCGACACACCAAACCATTCAAAACGTATTTCTAAGTTATGTGGAGGTTATTTAAGGTATGTTAAGCCTATGTCACTATTCCGGAGTGTTTGTCGCGTTATACTGACTGCGTTTAAGCACCAGTTTGCGTATAACCTTCCAGAAAGCGATTTAGAGCTTGAAATTGGAATCGAATCAAATTGTAAAATCACTAAACACAATTGCACACATAATAACACCAAAACACATATAATAACACCAAAGAACATTGTTTTATTAATAATCATCATTGTTTTACATTGTACATCGATTACCGAACACAGTTGTCACAGTCTCCCCTACTTCAGGAAATTTCGTCCCGAAATTTTAACTAGAGGAAGCTTGTGAAAACAAATGTGGATATTTCGTCTTCATCTGGTCGTCACGTTCCCAAATAAATTCTGGGCCACGTTTGGATTCCCAGCAAACTTTAACCAAATGAATCCGTTTGTTCTTCAACTGTTTGTATGTACGTTCCACTATCTCCACCGGTTTCTCGACAAAGTGCATTGTTTCATCAATTCGAATCTCGTCGAGAGGAATGTGTAGATCAGCGTCAGATAAACACTTTCGCAGATTGGACACGTGAAAAGTCAGGTGAATATTTCCAAGCTCTGGAGGTAGCTCTAGTCGATAGGCAACCTTTCTAATTCTTTCCACAATCTTAAATGGTCCCACATATCGAGGTGCAAGTTTTCCTTTCCTTCCAAATCTTACGACTCCCTTCCAAGGTGAAACCTTGAGTAGGACACGATCTCCGACTTGAAGTTCTAAGGGCTTGCGTCCCAAATCCGCATATCTCTTTTGACGGTTTCGAGCTGTCACAAGATTATCGCGGATTTTCGTGATTTTGTCAGTTGTTTCCAGAACGAGCTCAGGTCCAGTAAGCTGAGCTTCACCGATCTCGTTCCAACAGACAGGTGAACGACATTTTCGACCGTAGAGAGCTTCGAATGGTGCCATATTAATGCTAGTATGATAACTATTGTTGTAAGAGAACTCGATCAACGGCATATGAGAGTCCCAATTACCACCAAAGTCTATCACGCATGCTCTAAGCATATCCTCCAAAGTGTGAATCGTTCTCTCAGATTGGCCATCTGTTTGGGGATGATAAGCAGTGCTTAGATTCAGCTGGGTTCCCAAAGCAGATTGCATGGCCTTCCAGAAATGAGATGAAAATCGAGCATCACGATCAGAGATGATATCCAAGGGCACACCATGTCGTGTCACAATCTCATCAACTTAAATCTTTGTAAGTTTATCAGCAAATAGATCCTCGCGAATCGGAATGAAATGAGCTGATTTCGTTAATCGATCGACAATAACCCAGATAGCATCATGACCTTTAAACGTACACGGTAACTTAGTGATGAGATCCATTGCAATGTTCTCCCACTTCCAAACCGGTATCTCTGGTTGTACAAGCAAACCAGATGGTCGTTGATGTTCTGCCTTGACTTTGAGACAAGTTAGGCATTTCGACACATACAAGGCAACATCTTTCTTCATACCAGGCCACCAGACCTTAGTACGAAGATCCTTGTACATTTTATCAGCACCAGGATGGACAGAATACCGAGACTTATGTGATTCGTCCATCACTAAAGTGCGAAGATCGTCTTGTTTCGGAATCCACAATCGATGCATAAAATAGAGAAATCCATCGTCTTTCGCTTCGAGCATAAGCTCAAGTTGATGTGGTAATTCCATACCCATCAAATTTTGTGAAACACAAAATTGTTGAGCTTGAAGGACACGAGATTGAAGATCAGATAGAGTTCGAACAGAATGAAGTTTGACTCGTTCTTTTCGACTAAGCGCATCGGCTACAACATTCGCCTTACCAGGGTGGTAGCGAATCTCGCAGTCATAATCGTTTAAGAGTTCAACCCAACGTCGTTGCCTCATGTTCAGCTCTTTCTGATTAAGAATATGCTGGAGACTTTTGTGGTCTGTGAAAACCACACGCTTCGTTCCATAGAGGTAGTGTCTCCAGATTTTAAGCGCGAAAACCACAGCTCCTAACTCAAGATCATGAGTCGTGTAGTTCTTCTCATGAATTTTCAGCTGTCTAGATGCATATGCAATAACCTTACCTCGTTTCATAAGGACGCAACCAAGGCCTAAGTTGGACGCATCGCAATAGACAACGAAATCATCGCTTCCTTCGGGCAGAGATAGAACAGGAGCATCACATAACTTCTTCTTTAGCGTTTGGAACGCTTCTTCTTGCTTGGGTCCCCACTCGAAAGGCTTATTCTTCTGAGTCAAAGCAGTGAGTGGAACCGCAATCTTCGAAATTTGAAATAAATCGACGATAATAACCAGCAAGACCAAGAAAAGATCGAATCTCTGTAGGCATCGTCGGTGTACTCCAGTCCTTAATAGCAGCAATCTTGGATGGATCCACATGAATACCCTGCTCATTGACTATATGACCCAAGAATTGTACTTCTTTAAGCCAGAATTCACACTTGGAGAATTTAGCAAAAAGTTGTTCCTTCTTCAGGAGTTCCAATGTTAAGCGAAGGTGTTGTTCGTGCTCGGCTCGAGACTTTGAATAAATCAAGATGTCATCAATAAAAACAATGACGAACTGATCCAAATAAGGCTTGCAGACCCTATTCATTAAGTCCATAAAGATAGCTGGAGCATTCTTCAAACCAAAAGGCATGACAGTAAACTCGTAATGCCCATATCTTGTGCGGAAAGCAGTTTTGGGAATATCTTCTTCGAGAACACGAAGTTGATGATACCCCGAACGCAAATCGATCTTGGAAAAGCATGAAGCACCCTGCAGCTGGTCGAAGAGGTCATCAATTCGAGGTAGGGGATATCGATTCTTGATGGTGAGCTTATTAAGCTCATGATAATCGATACACATTCGAAAAGATCCATCTTTCTTTTTCACGAAGAGGACAGGAGCTCCCCAAGGTGAAAAGCTCGGTCTGATGAATCCTTTATCAGATAACTCTTGAAGCTGTTTTAATAACTCTTGCATCTCCACCGGTGCAAGATGATAAGGTGCTTTTGCAATCGGGTTGGCATTGGGCACAAGGTCAATATGAAACTCGACTTGACGAACTGGAGGCAAACCAGGTAGTTCATCAGGAAACACCTCCGGATAATCCCGAACAATCGGAATATCCTGAATACTTTTGCTCTTCTATTTCTCCTCGGTGACATGTGCCAGAAAAGCAACATATCCTTTTCGCAAATAACTTTGGGCCTTTGTACACAACATAAGCTTCAAACCGCCAGATGGCTTCTCGCCACGAATCTCCAGAACATCGCTAGAAGACAAAGGAATATGAACAATCTTATCGAAACAAATCACCTCAGCATGGTGTTTGGTTAACCAATCCATACCAATGATAATATCAAAACTCCCAAGTTGCATCGGTGTGAGGTCAATAGGAAAAAGATGGTTTTCGAGGTTCAACTGACAATCACGAATAACAGAATCGAGAACCAAAGGTTTACCAGTAGCAACCTCGACAGATAAGGGTTTCCTTAGTTTAGCTCTAGGTATCGCAAGAAAAGGCTCAAAAGATAATGAAACAAAACTTCTATCGGCTCCAGAATCAAAAAGAATAGATGCAGGTTGATTGTTAACAAGGAACGTACCATTGACAACCTCGTTGTCAGCCCTCGCTTCATTTGCATTCAAATTGTACGCTCGCCCACGAGCGGGATTCACATTAACGTTGACGTTCGCATTCAGGTTCGCGTTAGCATTCGCGTTTGCATTCACTAGTCTCGGACAGTTGTTATGGAAATGACCATACTCTCCACAATTAAAACATGAACCCGGTGGGAATCTCGCAGCATTCCCCTGACCCGGAGCTAGAACCTGAGCAACCTGATTCTGTCCAAAACGATAAACATTGGCCAAATGCCCAAGTCTACCACACGTCGTGCATTGCCTGCAAGCTTGTTGTACAACGTGATGACCGTTGCAACGAGCACAATGAGGTGCGGTACCAGCATATGCTTTCTTTGCAGGTGGTTGAGCTAGTGGGTTCTGCGGGTTCTGGGCAGTCTGTGCTGTAACAGCAAAATTCTGGCCACCCTTTCGCTTCCTCGACTTCTTCGATGACTCACCTTCCTTACCCTTACCCTTTTTCTTGTCCTTCTCTGAATCAGTCGTCTTCTTTTTATCACCCTTGCGGGTGAGTTTACCCTTCCTGACTTGAGTCTCAGTCAGGGTAGCAGGCAACTCGATTGCTTGGCGAAGGGTAAGACACCGGTCACAATCTCCAGAATAGAATCGGGTAACCCAACGATATACCTCTCGATTGCTTTCTCCAGAGGGGTAACCATGGTGGGACACAATAGACTGAGTTCTTCAAAACGATCCGTGTACGCACGGTGTTCAGCCCCATCTTGCTTTAAATCGTCAAACTCTCGCTCCAAAGCCCGAGTTTCGTGATGGGGACAAAACTCCTTCATCATGAGAGCCTGAAGCTCTTCCCATGTTTGTGCCAACACCACTTCGGCACCCCTATCGCGCATAATGCCATTCCACCAGGTAAGCACTCGCTTCTCAAACACGCTCGAAGCAAATTCAACCTTGCGCGCATTCGGACACTGTATATGTCTGAATGTGTTCTCGATACTCTCAAACCACTGCAGGAGCGTAGTTGCTCCTTGCGACCCAGAAAAATTAAACGGCTTCGCAGAATTGAAGTTCTTGAAATTACACGGCGCATTGTTGTTGTTATTATTGTTGTTGAATATCTCGTGGACTTGGGTCACAACCCCGGGAAGCACAGCAGCCACTTGCTGAGAGACCAGGGCTGCGATTTCTTCAATAGTGAAAGATTGTGCTTCACGTCGAGGAGGCATTGTCTAACAAGGAAACAAGAGAGTCGAGTGAGGTTGAAAAGTAGGAAAAACAAAAGAGGTATCGACAAAACACAAGAGAGTCGATCATTTGTTTGTTACCTCGAACAAACAAACGACACGCAGTGACTAATCAAAGTAAACCGGTCAAAAATAATGTATCGCGAAGACATGCTCGCCTATAAGTGAACACTCACCCCAAGAGTTCCCAGGTAAGAGTGACTGGTCCGATTATGTGGATTTGTACGAACACTCCAGCCTTACACAGAAAACCCACGGTACAGACATTCACTCTTCCAGTTTGCACGTGTTCACATTATTTAGACCCAAACTTTGACAAGATTTTGAAAACTTAAAGGGTTCAAAACCTTACAACAAATGGTTCAAAACCTAGTAATCAATCATCCAAGAACAGATGATTAATTTTCAAAGCGGATCTGAACTTGTGTTCTCATTGTGGTTATCACCTAAGGGTAGGTGACGATTTTGTTTAAAAAAAAACTCTAAACGCAAAGTTTACTTGCGTTGGGGTCCTAAAAGTTATAGTCTACGTCAAAGCATTACTAATAACCTAATTCCCTATAACCATTGGCTCTGATACCAACTCTTTTGTCACACCCCGACCGCGTAAAACAACAAAGCGCGGCGGAAATTGTCGGGGCGTGTTGCAACAGAATTATCGTTTCATAACCATGGATACAAAAGTGTTTCATTTTATTGAATATTAAACATTAACATTGTCTTAACATAGAACAAACAAGTTACATATCGACTAATATTGTAATTATGTCACTAAGGCCTCGTCCATATCCTATGTGACTCATGCATCCTAGTAATCATCATCAAGCATCAATCCCTGAAACATATGTGAAAACAAAGTCAGCAAAGAAATGCTGGCGAGTACATAGGTTTTATAGAAGTGTCGGATTCATGGCTATTTTAAATGTTGCAATACTTTATTAAAAACCTTGTTTTAAAAAGAGTATTATATCGCAACTAAATTAACCAACCCAAATCAAGATGGTTATGGTTTAGAAATCCTCGTAGCCATGATTCTTAACCCAAAAACATTTGTTTTAGTAAGACAAATTGTAAAACATCTCGTAATAACTTGTAAATAAAACTCGCATATTGTTTCGAAAACATCGTTGTGTGACATCGTTTCACTATCGTTTACCCAAGTGAACTAAATAATGCCACAGCATGTAATATGTTGAAAACACTTATATATAAGAATTACCAGCGGCGTATCTACCATGTTTTCACCACATTACACCCATCCCGTTATCTAAACACTAGCCAAAAACCAATCGTTTACCCCAAATCGTTTAACATCGTTTCCAAATCGTTTACTCGTTTAAATCGTTGAAATCGTTCCATCGCTCAAATCGTTCAATCGTTGAAATCGTTCTTGTTTTAATTGTGAAACTTATATATGGTCGTCTTGCTAATAACATTCAAGCATTTGTGACTCGTCCATCGTTCAACTCGTTCTTGCATTAACAAACCTCCAAAGGGTAAGTTAACAATCATCAGATTCAGTCGTTACCCACAACACCCACACATAACCATGGGTACCATAACCTAATACTGGTCGGCTTGATCAATCCTAATGAATGTCATTCGTTATGTAACTACAACCAACAAGTTCGTTCACATTACCGAAATCGTTATTAGTTTAGTATAAATCATTCTATTCGTTTTTGAAATCATCGTTTAAACCTTGAAAACATTTCGTACATATGAATCACCCCAAAACAATTGAAAACAGTAAAATAGGGGAACTATGTACTCACATGTAGTGCAAGGTATCCTCAATCAATAGTACTTCAACAAACTCGAGTAAACCAGAGAAATCAAGTAGCACCTAGTAATTAAATCACTAGTCAAACAATAGACGCCTAAATCGGAAGATCGGACAGAATGAGGTCTTGTAAACCAAATGAGTGTTGGAACTCATGTGATATGGTTTAACAAAGCCTACATCCTAAATGAAACCTAGCCTAAGTGCTTTCGACCCATCGTGACCCATTAAAGTAGCTTACGCTACTTTAACGCGTCGTGCACACCAAGCGCGTTCGAGACGTCTAACTAGTCCTATGACAAGTGTTGTATGCCTATACAAGTCTAATAATGTTGTATAATCAGTTATGTGACAAAATTTTAGGTTACATATGCTAAATTACCAATTATACATGAAAAGGGTATTCTGGTAATTTACCTAAAGCATATAAACTACTTATCATACAACTACCTAAACTAGGTGACCATAAGGTATAACCTCGGAAGGTTATTCCCTATACTACTATGGTCACTAACCATGTTTGGTCGGATCCCAAGATCGACCAAACGGGTCGTGTTCGGAAGTCTAAGCGGGTGTTTAGTCCGCTTGACTTACGACTCTACACAAGCACTAAACTAAAAAGTGACGAGCTAAACATGCTAAAACATGTTTAGTTAAGTTAGAAAACAGGTTTTGATATCAAAACAAACGGTTTTGATATCCTAGAGTAGTTTGGTTACAAAATACGCGTAAATGCGTATTTTGGCCGAAACTACGACTCGTCACTGAGCCTAGATAACGTCGTAATCAGTAGGTATAGTCACAAAAGACTATAACCATCGTGATTAAGCTCACGTTATGAAGTTCAAACGAACTTCTCATTGACCATAAACTGGTCAATGCAGAAAGTCAAACGCAGTTTGACTTTAACGCTAAAACGAATAAAAGAACGAAGGAACACTTACAACGGGTCCCCGCAAGCTAATCTCGATCCAAATAACTCAGGTATGAAGCAAGGGCTTCAACTTAGAGCACTTTTGATCAGATTTGTGAGGAAGAAGTGAAAACTAAGGTGGGTATTTATAGTAAATGGACAACCGTTAGGATCGTTTCTCGTAATCCGGGCTTTAATCTCATCCCTACACTTGTTGAAATGCTAAGGTATGTCAAATGGCCCCCAACATAAGGGAACAACATGTGGAAATGAGATTAGGAGTGGGTAACAACTATTAACTGGCTTTTTAGAAGCTTCTGATCATCTGGGAGGTCCTTACGGACCTTAAGGGTGATGACTTACGGTCCGTAAGCCATCATCTTTGCTGAAATGACAGTTTTGGTCCCTGCACCTTGTTTCGTTGCGTAACGGCACTTCTAACACTCGTCAAACCCAATTTCAAGCTCCAAAATGATGTTAAGACATAGGGAACATGAAATATGCTTGAAAACATCACGGATATCGGTTCGTTTGGCCGCACGATTGCGGTGTTCGGTTAATTACGACGGAAGTCGTAACGGACGCAAAAACGATCCAAATTAAGCGACGAATGGAATTTTCTTATGCCAAACACTAAAATAAAATATTTTAATGCTTACATAAATTTTTGGAGGTCCGGATATTTTCAGAACGTAAGTTATGCGTAAAAGTGCAAACTATGTAAAGGTTTATTTTTGGAGGTCCGGATATTTTTGACGCTTTTAGTCCCTGAATGACCATAAAGTTTATTTTAGCATACCGAACCCCTCAAAGCCTATTTCTAAGCTATGTAAAGGTTATTTGGGGTATTTTTAACTTATAGTCATGTTCCAGAATGTTCGTTACTATACAAATCGGCATAGTTTCGCAGTTTGACACATATAGTCCCTGCGATCGAACAAAGTTGATTTCGACACACCAAACCATTCAAAACTTATTTCTAAGTTATGTGGAGGTTATTTAAGGTATGTTAAGCCTATGTCACTATTCCGGAGTGTTTTTCGCGTTATACTGACTGCGTTTAAGCACCAGTTTGCGTATAACCTTCCAGAAAGCGATTTAGAGCTTGAAATTGGAATCGAATCCAATTGTAAAATCACTAAACACAATTGCACACATAATAACACCAAAACACATATAATAACACCAAAGCACATTTTTTTATTAATAATCATCAATGTTTTACATCGTACATCGATTACAGAACACAGTTGTCACAACACTTCAGGGAGCTTTCATGATAAAGCAGAAAAGTGTGAACAATTACATTGAAAAGTGTGCTGTGCTTGAGCAAAAATTGGAAACCCAAAGAATTGAAACTGAAAGAGTAAACCGTTTGTTAAAAAGTTACTCATGTACTTCTTATGTCACTGACAGGATTTATTCAACTGTTGAAGGAATGAAGGCGTTTGAAGATGATGATGTAACTAAAGAACATAAAGTTTCTGAAGAAAAGACTCCTGTGAAGAAAGAAAAGAAGAAGAATGCTAAAGAGAATGATTCTGGTAAGAAACAAGGTTTCAGTTACAACAAGTGTCCACCCCCGCTTGAAAATGGATATTCTCTGAGAAATCCAACTTCAGAAAGAGTCGAAAAGGCAACAAATTTACAGTGGGAGTCGGAGTCTTCAGTTAACTTGCCAGAAAATATTGATGTCAAGTTTACATCATCTGACACTGATCATGAGTCCGAGTTAATAAAGAAAGTGGTCGATCAGGTGTTGGATAAAGATGAAACTGAGGAGTCAAAGTCGGAGTTTATGACAAATTCAAAGTCTGAGTCAAGCATTCCGAGTCAAACCGACAAACAGGGCAAAAGGGTTTATAATAAAGAATTCCTGTTATCAAAGTCTAATTTGAATGACGAAATGTTTAAAGTTGCATATACTTTGAATGATTCTGACAAATTAAATTTTGATGAGGAATTTCCAATAAGAGGTGTTAAACCTGAAATGATTAAAAAGGTTTTCAAACTAACAGAAATTAATATTTCTAAAATAAATGATGTAAATCTTTCTGTAAAACCAAGTCCTTACACCTCAAGAATTCAACAACGTTGAAACAAGAAAAAGGGTTACAGTTCTGGTTAAGGTTTTCAAAAGAAACCAAACCATAACGGTAATTTCAAAAAGAAGGGATTGGGTTTTATTCCTCCAGAAAATCATAAAAATGAAAAATATGTTCGTGATTTTAAATCAAAAATGATATTTGTTTCAGGTACATCTACTGAAGAGGAAAAAGAAAATCTATTCAGGAATCAATCAAATAAAGAATTCCTTGCGAAGAAGCAAGAAGAGATGAAGACTGCTGATCAGATGAAAGAAACGAGAACCTGTTTCCAATGCAATAATGTTGGACATATTGCCAATAATTGTTCAAAGGCAATAAAATCAAAACAGGGAGTTTCTCGTAAATTGAAAGATAAAGAGGTTGTGTTTGAATCACCAATTGATAGAACAAAACTTTTTAAAATTCAATTTTTGAGATTGGTGAATGTTTAAACAGATTTTACAAGAAAAGGGCAAATCTTGACAACCAAAAATGGGTTGTTAAGAAGTCTGATGGTAGTTCAAGCAATGATTCTAATTCGTCAAAATCAGAGGAGTTGTCTTCTGGCGATGAATCTGATTCCACAAAGTCAGAGGAGCCACATGTTGAGGTAAAAGGTGAAAAATCAGTGCCAACTGTGGATGATGTGAATTTTCCACCACTTCGGGCTGAAAATTTTAAAAAGAAAGTTGGAAAAGTTGAGATTTCAAATCAATTCTTCTCTGAAAAGAAAGAATTTGATATTAAAGAACTTTTAACTCCAAAGTCCATAACATTTTTGGAAAAATGGTTGACAGAAAGGTCAAAGGAGTGAAGGAGTTTTACGAGAAGAAGACGAAGAAAGATAAATTTGAACCATCCCTGGTTTGTGACTGGGATGGTACATATTACGAATAGTAAGTCTCTGGACTTGCCGGAGCTCCCAGGTTGGTAAAAGTGGAGCAGGAATCGGCATTCATCTTTCTTGGTTGGTAATTTTACAAGTGGGAAAGATGGTAAATCTACAGGTGGTATCTTTAAATTGTTATATTTTTCAAGTGGTTATGGTTGGTGAAGTGAACATACAAGTGGTTGATGAAGGTTTTCACTTATAAGTGGTAAATCAAGGACATTAAGTTGTACTTGTTTTTCCTACAAGTGGTTAATCAAGGTCATTATTGGACCATACTTACAAGTGGTATTTGAAAGACAGTGTGATGAACCAAACCCCTAACCTACAAAGGGTAAAATCAATCAACAAAACTTATTTTCCGGAAAAACCATTTGATTAAAACAAACTTAAGTGTATTGAAATCAGTGGGAAAATAGTTTGTTGTGAGGGGGAGTTCTGATTGTTTATGCCAAGTGAATGGCGATTTAAAGTGATTCTATATCAGTTGTCATTTCATTGTATAGTTTATTTTCAAATTTTCTAAAATGTGTTTGCATTTTAGGGGGAGTAAGAAATTTTAGAAAATCTAAAAACATTTGAAAATTTGAAAAAGGCAAAAACATGATAAAAATAAAAAACGAGTTTTTGTGTCAAAGAAGAGGAAATGATAGTACATCAGTGGATTATCACAACATGCTAAGGAAATGGAAAGTTAAAAAGTGATAAACAGTCTCACTGATGATGTGCCAGTAGGTTTTTGCACATTTAGTAGATTGTGACGAGATATAAACCTAAATTCAAACTTGCTTATATCGTGGGGAAACATCTCTAGGATATATGGGTAACCCCCGAAATCTTGTTTGAAAGGTCCCTCTTTCTGAGATACTAGGTCTTTATGCTCAGTGATATCTGGGGTATTATCCCGGGACTTCTGATTTTGCGGAAGCAATGGTCTAGTCCCCGGAGAATACTTTCTGCTTGCTTGAAATATAGCGCCTCCCTCAGCAAAAATGATGAACAATAAAATTGATAATCATTGTTGTTGTAAAAAAGATCCTCTAAAGGGGACCCACCCAAGTCGAACCGTCATCTATCTGCTAAACGGAAGTTCTGACCTGAGCTCTCACGGTTTCGTACTGTTTCATAATTTTTTCCCTTACAGATATCATCTGTGGTATACTCACCTGTAAGACTGAATATTGGGATCTGGATACGGGAGTATATTCTGAGGTGGGACACGGGATTAAGTTTAAGTGCTTAAGACATTAATCTCGTATCTCGGATCAGTTGAACTTTGTGTGAAAATTTAAGTGGATCAGTATACTGACAATCTAAGTGAATCGTTTAGAGCTTAAAATGTTTAAAGCTTAACGGTGTTGGTGATTAGTCTCAGAAACTGATATGATCCTCTTACACAAACTCACAAAAATATTGTATGTAAATATTTCTTTACTGCATTTCATTTCATTACAAAATCCAAAAACATTTTCGATGTGTTTTAGCATAAATTTTGTAAAAGTCAAAAAGATTTTTGACAACTGGTGTTGGAGAACTGATTTTCAAAATTCCGAGTGCTAAACATGACGACAACTGGTTTGGGAGAGAGTTGAGTATTTAGTGAGGGGGAGTGTGTGTCCAAATGAGAAAAGTTTTGAAATGAAAAAGATATTTCTGCAAGTGGTTCATCAGAAATTTTAAATGTAAAATCATTCTTTGAAGTGTATTTACAAGTGGTAAACAAAGAATAAATTTGTGAATTGTTAAAATTGTGAAATTTATTTTTGGGTAGAATTAGGTTAGAGTCAGGAATCGATTCTGAACCGGTAAACATTTGAAAGAGTCAGGTTGTGATCCTAAACTTGTGGAAATTGTGAGCCAGGTTTCGATTCTGGAACTGCTAATGCTGACGAACTTAAGGAATCAAGAGATCTGATCAAGAGAATTAGAAAGCTCGAGAGCCAGACTTTGATCCTGAAGAAAATCAACATTCGAGGGAGAGTTTATTTGTTGATAGAGAAGAGAAGAGAGGGATTAAGGATACTTACAGTGTTAGACATTTCGAAGAGTTCGAGTGGACTGATAAAGGCTGAAGATGTGAAGACTCGTCAACATTCGAGGGGGAGTCTGTTAGTGCATGCGTCTGTCGACTTCGTCTTGTATCGAGTCTTACATTACAATTGTTAGATCAGGACGCGTTGTATGAGAAATAGGGTATGATTTATGTGTGATTGAGCTAATTTCGTTTGAACATGACATGTGACACATTCAAACGAAATTACCTTGTTTAAGTTCGTTTGAAGGACTTCATGCCACATTCAAACGCAATCACTCACCCTATAAATACCTTGAGTCTTGATTTCATTTGTAACTTTCTGGTCAGTGTAACGAAGTGCTGCCGAAGTGTCCACAGACTTGTAATTGATCTATAATCAATATACGGACAGTTTAAAGTGTAAATCTAGCTGAATTGACCTCTACACTTTTGTTTCCGCCTTTCGTGTAGAGATAAACTCTTCTGATCGACTCGTTCGGGTCTGAAAACGATCCTACAGATGATACTTAGGATGATCTAAAGACACTACAAGAAGAAGCAAGCCTTTATTTCCATTCCATAGCTTCTAAACATCAAGATCAACAATTTTTCTTTTCTTTGATCATCATATAGATCATCCCTAGCCACAAGTGCTAGAAGTAAGCTTCTAAATGTAATAAAATAAACAATCATAAAAAATAATTTGAAAATACAAAGAAGCAAAATAAAAATCATGATATAAAAGTTTGTTTATGTTGTGATTTAAGGATGATTACTTGCAGATTTGATCTAGTTTTGATGATTAGCATATGAATAACTTGTTAGATGATGTTTAAAAACATAATCTAACAAGTGTACATGAAAATGCTTAAGGGTTTTGTTAAACATAAATGTTTAGATGGATTATCATAATCTTTGGTTTTGTTAAAGTATATAAGGTTTTTCACTAAAAACAATACTTTTACAAAGTTATAAAAAGAAACATACAAGATGGGTTTTTAGAAACATACTAGAAGTAAAGCATGGATTTTGAACTAGTTAACATATGTTATGATCATACCAAAACCCTACATGTTATTGATTTCATCTTGTTAAGATTTTGATATAAATCTCATATGTTTTTATTAAGAATAATATGAGAAGATTGTTGGTGATTTTTATAAGAAAAAAAATATGTTTTATTAAAAATGGCTAAGTATATATTTCAAAGGAAATATGGCCATTTTTCTTAAAAATCATGTGTTATAAAAACTATCATTTTTGACAAAATATTTATTAGAATAAAAAGATTTTAAAGAATAGTTTTTTATAAAAGCAAAACTAGTTATATATATATATATATATATATATATATATATATATATATATATATTTGAGAAAATATATATTTAGTTATCTCAACAACTTATGTGCTATGTGTTATTTGTCTGTATTAGTTATATGTATGATAACTAGGAACTTGAATACAATGGTACAAATAAACATAAGACACATTACAACTAAAGTCTTACTAAGACATACAAGTCTTAACACATATTCAAGATGAAAGACTTGTACTCAAGTCATTACAAGACCAAAGTGTCTAACAAATATAGAACGTTTGTAGGTCGTGACACTATTCAGGACGATCGCGCGTTAGATCACAGTTATGTACTATTCACGGACGCAATTCTGTGAGTTCATGTCCCCTATTCATTTAAATGTTTTACAACTTTACAACTATCGGGGAAAATACATGTCAATCGTATGTTAAAGTCACGGAATGAAACACCTTAGATCATGTGCGATTAGGGTTATACACCTAAGCACCACTAATCCAGTTTGGACCTAGGTACAAAGGTTTAGATCTAATGGGTTTTGGCGAGCCCCACTCTTGGTTGTGGACCCATACAGAAGAGTGCTTTTGTGTCCCAGTCGATAGGAGTCGACACAAAATCGTCTAGGGTTGGATTGCTTCCTTTTTCGTCATACACATTAATGTCCTTGCAAAACATTAATGATCAACAATTTCATTAACGCTTTACATACTACAACTTACATTTTAAATACATCTTTTACAACTAAACTACATGAATTCGCCAACTTTTGTTGATGTTTTCCAAACTTAACATGTATTTCAGGGAATTAGTGGACCATGACGGGATTCTCAAACAATATAACAAGTACCAGAACTCCATGCCATTTTTGGAGGTTTAACTGTTATATACCGCCTCTTTGCGGGAATATAATAGTCTAAACCTTAGTAGTTTACTTTCATTTTGATGTATGAAACAATAACACTTTACTTTTCATGTAATGGTTTGTAACCGACACAATAAACTTATGTCGTGATCTTTTGATACAATTATATAATGGCAATGGAGTATGTTTTATTCATATAGTATGTTCATGTACATCGATATTTATGCAATGAAAACCATACAGATCACACCTCGCGCTTCTGCTATGAGCGGGTGTGACAGGTTGGTATCAGAGCATTGATTGTAGTGAACCAAGATTTTTTCTTGAGTCTAAGTCTACAATCACTAGGGATCTCTCACGAAAACCATTTACAAACAAACAAAATGTTTTCATTTGCATAAACATTTTTCATGGTCCATTTCAACAAGAATTCATCTCATACAAATCAAGCAAGGACATTAATGTCTTAGTCTCTAAATGGTAGACATGAAACTTTAAGTTAATACACACAACTCAATTAGGATAACTTAAAATGAACATTATGTGAATTCAAACATTTCGTGTATATATATAAAGTGAAAACAAATTGTTAATGCATATGTCGAACAACTTATTTCCCCAGGTTACAATGTCTTCATCTGAGGGTAGCAACGTGTACTACGACATGGATCCCATGAAGTTAGTATCTGACGATGAGGTTGTGCCGGAAGTTCAGGTTATCACATCAGACAGCGAGTCTGCATCCGACGACAATTTGGATGACTTTCAGCCATTTGCACTACTAGGCGACATTATCGATGATGATGTGCTAGCTATCCCCCCTGCTCAATGAGATAGTTATTATGGGTCACCCAGAGGGTGAACACGTAGTTGAGATCATACCATTTGACGTCATTCCTCTTGATGCTATACCTTTTATCGTCGATCTCGACGATGACGACGAAGTCATTCCAGTGATTCCAGTGGATCACGTGGATGCAGATTTGGGAGATGGGGAAGTTCATGACGTGGTTATTTTGGATATCGCATCACCTGTGGTCTCGATGATGGACATTTCTTCAGATTCAGACACCGACTCAGATGCTCCCTGATGTGCGTTAGGTGTGATATAATTTTTATATATATTTTTAGCCCTTTTTACACTTTAGTCAAGTTTTAAATTTATAAAACACGATATTTTACTTACACTAAACACACATATGGGCAAGTGCACCCATCGTGAGCGTAGTATAGCGTTGGTAAGATACCGAGGTCGTCCAAGGACACAAGAGCTTTTAGTACCGGTTTACCCTCAACGTCTAATCAAATCAAAATTTTAGAAAAAGGTTTTTAAACAAGAAAATAAAACGAACTAAAAATGCTGAAAAATAAAAAATAAAAATAAAACAGATAGATAAGATGAATCACTTGGATCTGACTCGCCTTTAGTGTAACCTTTGATTATTTCCGCACTTTTGCACTTTTTAAGAAATTATCTTAGTTATAGTAATAGGCCCCTCTTTTGAAGGTGACGTTACCCTCAACCCAGTAGTTTGAGTCAGCAAGGATACAATCCTAAAGGGTTGGATTATTGAAAGATAATTAATTAAGTTATTAATGCATAATGTGGTATGCCCCCTCTTTTGAAGGTGAAGTTACCCTCGGCTAAGTAGTTTGAGTCAGCAGGGATACAATCCTAAATAACCGGGTTAAAGTTTTAATAGTAGTTTACATATGAGGGGATCAAGGAGTTCGGACCCCCGCCATCCAATACCAGTGGGTATTGAAGGAGGTCCTACTAAACTTGACCCAGGTCCTTGCAGGATCTATACATTGAACAAGGCAAGACGCTTACCAAACCATTCCCTTAACCCCCGACCAGGTAGCCAACATATCTCCATATAGACCGTGGAGATATGAATGGTGTAAATCTTTTATTTTATATAGACAGTAAAATGACGCCAAGACACCACAGACAAATGACAAGGAAGTTTCACCTTCAACATAAGAAACTAGTTATTAAAGTCATTAATACATAACCAAATAAAAAGTGCGAAAAGATTAACAATAAAAAGTATTACACTAAATGCTTGTCTTCACCAAGTGATGTAAGAGACTTAGGCAAACATGGCCTTTGATTGTCAAGAACTCTTACGATCAATCTTGGATCCCGAGACTACTCACACACTCTATGATGGATGATGGATGATGGTGGTGGATGTGGGTTATGATGGTGATGGTGGGTGGGTGAAGTGTGAGAGAGGTGGTTTGCCAAGGGATGGTTTGCAAGTGAGCCAAGCACCCGTATTTATAGCCTGCACAAAAGCCCGGACACGGCCCCGTGTCCATTGGGCACGGCCCCGTGTCCACCCATCTTCTCTTTCTTCATTAATTGCAGTTTGTCTACATTAGTTAACCACGCCCCCGTGTCCGCTGGGCACGACCCCGTGTGCAGAAGCGTATCTGTACTATCAAGATTTGCCTAGATTCTGCGAATCTTAGCGTTGACCACAGCCCCGTGTCCGCTGGCCACGCCCCTGTGTTGGGAAATAGAAGCTTCTACAGCTTTGTCTTTTCTGCAGACACTTGGGCACACCCCCGTGTTCATTGAGCACGGGGCGTGTTCAGCCTTCTGATGTCTTGTTTTTGCTTGGGAAGATGCTGTCGAGGGGTCGGGCATGCCACGTTTATTCCTTTTCTTGTATTATTGTTAGATTTGGCTGCATTTTTGCTTCTTTTGTTCATTTAAGCTCATTTAACCCTGAAAATACAAAAGGAAGACAAAAGCACACTTTTTCCAACATTAGTACTAAAAAGGGTTAGTTTTATGCCTCTTTTGATGTAATTTATATGTTGCATTTTGCACACATCAAATACCCCCACACTTGAATCTTTGCTTGTCCTCAAGCAAAACTCTTTATTTTGTGGCTTACACACCCAAATTGAATGGGTAGAAGAGAAGGTTTTGGGCTTGTCATAGAGTGTCGGGATTCCAAGATTCTTTATTAGGTTTTATTTTTATTTTATTTACAATCCTATTCGTTATGATTTATTCAAAACATTACATAAGAGAAATTATTTAATTGGGCATAACATGCCTTTTTAAAATTCCATTTATATACAAGTTCACATACCTCATGGGGGATCACTCAACACTCGGCCGAAGATGTATTTTTGTGAAACACTCGAGAGCGGCATGGTACTTACTTCTACCATATGCTTGCCAAGCAATCAATCCTCCTCCTTTTTAACTATACACCTTTGTAAATATCAATAGGACTTTGGGGAAGGGTAAGGCTTGGGTTAAAGGTAGGTGGTTGGGTTAGTGGTTAGCAGAAAAGGGCGAAAGGCGTAAAAAGCGTCAGTTTTCGTAAAACATTTTGTTTTTGTGACCTTTTATTCTAATGAAGCAATTCTTCAAACAAAGTTTTTTTTTGATGAACTTGTTTGTTTATTCTTGACTTCATCATCATTTTCTTTTATAAGGAATGTCACATGAAAAACCGGGCTTTTTACTAAAATAAAGGGTTTAAAATAAAAAAGGGTTTTGGTGGGTAAAGGGTGTTTGTTTTGTGGGTTAAGAAATGAAAAGGTTTATGCTCAAAGGGGTTAACTAGGGGGAGTTTGGGTAGGTGGTAAAAAAATGGTGTTGAAAGAAAAAGGGTTAGTCCTAATGCCTCCATCATTTACTTACTTGGGTTTAAGTTGGTAAGGACCGGGAATGTATCGTCATGGCAAGTTCTAGAGTCGTAAGAAACCAAGCGGCTATTCACACAAGAAACGAAAAATGAGCATTTAGTTTAAAGGTGTGTATTTGTATGCTCAATAAAGGCTCAAAACTCACTTTTTGTGGGAATGGGTTTTTATGTGATCAAGTATATATAATCAAATTTTAACTAGATGTGTCATGCCGTTTCATAATTTTCTTATGTTGGTTCTTTTTTATCACCACGCTATCGGTTGTAATTTGTAAAAATATAACCTTTTTAGAACTTGTTATTCCCAAATTAAACCAAGACAAGTAAAAAAATGAAAAATTTTTGAAAAAAAAAAATTGGGGTGTTTAGCGGTTCCAATTGAGTTTTGTGTAAGGCTTGTAATTAGGACTTGCAAAATTCAAGGTTTTAGCATCCCCCCACACTTAAATTACACATTGTCCTCAATGTGTCCCAAAAATAAGTTTTTAGGTTGATTGAATGTGTAAAAGGTGTGTTAAAAACAAAAATGTATGTTACTGGTCGTCTGGACACGGACCCGTGTCGGATGAACATGACCCCATGGTCAGATTGACAGTAACGAGAACTTACAGAAGGTGGACACGGGGGCGTGTTGGGTGAACACGACCCCGTGTCTGGCGGAAGTCTACATAATTTAAACAAACAGCAGGTCTGGGCGATGGGCACGGGGGCGTGCTGGGTGAGCACGACCCCGTCTGGACAAACTGCAAAAGTGTAAAACAGGTTTCTGGTTTCGGTTCTACTGTCCTGGCTTTAGTAGCACTAAAGTTTAGTGCTCTAAGCCTCGTATGTACCTGTTTAACTAATAAATACCACACCAAACATAACAAACATCCTAAATTACCAAAGTTCATCATCCACGTCACAAGTTAAAATGAAAAAGAAATGCAGAAATTAAAAAGTGTTAGAGAAAGTAAATTGTTCAACAAATGGCACGCATGCCATGCAATGGTTTGTGAGAGATAAGGGTTAACCTGATAGACCTCCAACCGGGTGATCCGACCTCCAGTTCTTCCGCTCAATCCATGTCTTCGTCTTCATCATCATCACCTCCTCCGTGGCCCGCCATATACTCCCAGATGTTCCCAATCTCATCCTGCATGTCGGAGATGTTTCTCTCTATTGCTCCGACCCGAGCGTATGTGTTGCTGGCCATGTTATAGGTGTTCCTGGTGCACATAAGGTTTTCCTACAATAAATCATGTAAGCTTTGAAAGTTAGGAAAACCGCCTCCTTGAGAGGAGGATTGACCCGGATCACCCTGGTGCTGGTAGTGGTACTGGTACTGAGGAGGAGGACAGATATGTGGAGGGTGTAAGACGAGTGCTTCCTGCGGGTTCCATGCATGCCCTTGAACTCTTTGAAAACTGACCGTCCCATCTTCCGCTTCGTAAATCAAGTTCATGGAGCGGCAAATGACCATGTCCACTCTCCCCTACCATGGCCCCTTGCGGAAGGACCTTGGCATATTCACGAAGTGTTTGAAGAGGCAGTATATCCACCCTCCAAAGAAGAGAGGAGTCGGGGGAGTAGCAAGCTGGTTCCAATGCATGTTTCGGAGCAGGAGGTATGGAACATCTAGGTTGACCCGGTTATGGATGCAATGGAGGACTAGTAGATCCCGCAAACATACAACACCACTGCTGTCATGCCTTAGACTAAGAGAGTAGGTGAGGACCCTGTGGATGTAGCGGTAAAGAGGGTCTCTCAACTTGGTGCTCTTAGTTTGGCTCGGGTTATAGTTGCCTTCTCCTATTTGAGCCCAAGCAGCTTGGCGGTCATTTTCTCTGATCTCGCGTAGACCGCCGGTGTTTTCTTCCTCTCCAGCATCCTCGTCCGTGTACAACCCAACTATTGCCCCAAACTGTGCGATCGAGATCGAATACTTAGTTCCCCCACAATGAAACTCTACCCCCTCGTTGTCAAATGGATGAGCCCTTGTCTTGAAGCGAACGTGCTATAGAATTCCATGTTGTATTCATGCACAGAGTGAAGCCGAGTGCAGAGGGCAACTCGCAGTGGTTCGGTGACAATGTTGTTGAAGCGGTCTATCTGGTTCACTGCTCCTAAAAGATCCATGCATACTTGCCGTGGGTACTCCTCGGGCCTAGTTCTTAGCACCTCATATCTTGCTTGAGCATCCAACTCATTTGCATTGAAACGAGTGAACTTCTTGGCCATTTGAAAGAAAACACCAAACAATTAGCAAGAAACAGTGAAATTTTTTGAAGAAAACTGAAAACAGTCTGCTGAACACGGCCCCGTGTTCAGCGGACACGCCCCCGTGCTCAGCGAGCACGACCCCGTGTCCAGACGTTTGTTTCCCAAAAATCCCATTTTTCGACCCGGTCCCGAAAACTTGAAAATTTTTGGTTCAGTAGAGGCGGTTTTCCCCGAAAATGAAACCCCAAGTGCCGTTTTTCTCAAAACAAACCGTTTACCCCTTCAATTTTATCTTTTTCGATTAAAAAACAAGGGTTTTGGGGGTTTTGTGAGAAATCAGGCAAATCTACAAACAATACAAGTTGATTTACTTCCTATAACATGTATCTATCCTAATGCTAACAGATCTAATCAAACATTTGAGGTTCGATCCGGTTGAAGTTCAAGAACCCAAGATTTTTCCCAAATTTTTGATGTTATACAACATGCAAGTGCTTAATCTAACTACTTATAATGATAGAATCATACCTTGATGTTGTTAGAAGTAGAGGAAACGTCGAAATCTTGCAAAAAAATCGTCGGAACCAGAGAGTTTTCGGGGAAACGGGGCGTGTGGAATGAAGAAACTGAATGAAAATGGGGGTTTTATCCCGACAGTTGCACGGACACGGCCCCGTGCTAGCTTAGCACGGCCCCGTGTGCGGGCAATTTTGAATTTTCTTTTTTAAGTGCTCATGTGAGTGCCCTGTTTCCCAAAACTTGGTTTTAGAGATCTTACCGATTCAGATGTTTTCCCGATTGTTCGTAACTTACCAGGTATGGTGTTGATGCTTTCACTCTTCGACCGTATGAAGCGAGATTTCTTCCTCCTCATCCTCAATAAATCCTTGATAAAGCTTTAGCCGTTGGCCATTTGTCACACCCCAACCAATGGCGGAATCATCGGGGCATGGCACTGAGCGAAACAGATTGTCAAGAAGTTTCCATAACAATTATCAATACTATTCAATTTAAATAATACATCCCATACCGTATCTCAAACAGCAAAATAATTATTACAGACATAAATCCAGTCAAATATTCTATTCCGACAACTCATATTTAAATAGACAGCAATTGTTTATCTGCTTCTAGAGACCCTTGATTCGTTATCTACAGACAACTATTTGTTGGGCTCTAGAGCGTTATTCTAGCTTCAAATTCCTACCACATATGCATCCTAAGCACCTGTCACATACGTTAAAATAAAGTCAATACATAAAATGTAAAGGTGAGCATACAAGTTTGATAATAGCATATAGAGTTCGAATTCGTTTACGCATAACCAGCACGTACACATAGTGAAATGAAGCACGTTAGTTATCGACATAGATCCATCGATACCAATGACTGCAGATTGACTGCCCAAGGCAGTTCGCAATACATGATTACCACCGTAATCCATGCAAGTAAAAGATCCTTAACAACCCCCGTGTGAACGGGTGCTGAGTCCAAACTATAGTACTATCGTTGCTAAGGCAGGTAGACAGCATTCCATGTGTAAACATAACAAACAAGCATTCATGAGCCACGTATAACATGCATTAACAGTTAGCGTTCAAAATAGTATTGAGTAGTGTGATTATTGTGGTTTGAATATTCGTAACGTATGTAACACCCAAAAGTGCTTAAAGCAAAAAGGGATCGAGTATACTCACAGTGATTAATGGATTGAAGGGAGCGCTTAGCGAGTACGGTTAGCCTGAATAGATTCGGTAGCTATGACCTTGTCCCGTTGCATGATCGGTGAAGATCGTACACTTGGTACCATACAGGTAGTGTCGCCAAATCTTTAACGCGAAAACAACTGCGCCTAGCTCGAGATCATGGGTTGTATAGTTCTTCTCGTGGATTTTGAGCTGACGAGATGCGTAAGCTATGACCTTGTCCCGTTGCATGAGAACGCAACCAAGACCAAGGTTGGAAGCATCACAGTAGACAATGAAATCATTGTTTCCGTCGGGCAACGTGAGAACAGGAGCATTGCAAAGCATGTGCTTGAGGGTTTGGAAAGCAGTCTCTTGTTTAGTTCCCCAAACAAAAGTCTTGTCTTTATGCGTAAGAGAGGTAAGTGGTACAGCAATCTTCGAGAATCCTTCGATAAATCGTCGATAATAGCCCGCTAGTCTGAGAAAAGAGCAGACTTCAGACGGATTCTTAGGTGTAACCTAGCTCTTGACAGCCTCAATCTTTGCAGGATCGACGTGAATGCCTTGACTATTTACAATGTGACCCAGAAACTGAACTTCCTCCGACTAGAATTCACACTTGGAGAACTTGGCATAGAGTTGGTTCCCCTGGAGTAACTCGAGAACCAAACGTAGATGTTGCGCGTGTTCGGTCTTCAATTTGGAATAAATCAAGACATCGTCGATGAATACGATGACGAAATGGTCGAGATATGGTTTACACACGCGATTCATCAGATCCATGAAAACCGCTGGTGCGTTGGTTAAACCGAAAGGCATGACAACGAATTCGTAGTGACCGTATCGAGTGCGAAACGCGGTTTTGGGAATATCCTCCTCTTGAATACGTAGCTGGTGATATCCTGAACGTAGGTCGATCTTGGAGAAACACGTAGCGCCTTGTAGTTGATCAAACAAATCGTCGATGCGAGGTAGGGGATAGCGGTTCTTGATAGTTAACTTATTCAATTCCCGATAGTCGATGCACATCCGGAACGACCCGTCCTTCTTTTTGACGAAAAGGACTGGCGCGCCCCAAGGAGAGGTGCTTGGGCGAATGAAGCCTTTCTCAAGTAATTCCTGGAGTTGGGTTGAGCGTTCGCGCATTTCGGACGGCGCAAGTCGATAAGGAGCTTTGGCAATAGGATTGGCTCCAGGAATGAGGTCGATACGAAAGTCGATATCACGACTTGGAGGTAATCTGGGAAGATCCTCTGGAAAAACATTAGGAAATTCTCGAACCACAGGAACGTCTCTCACTTCCTTCTTCTCTTTCTTTTCCTTCTCCGCTACTACAATGTTAGCCAAGAAAGCCCTGTATTCCTTGCGGAGATACTTGCTAGCTTGCACGCATGACATAAGCTTGAGCCCCTTTGAAGTAGTATCGCCATAAACACACAATAACTCACCATTTGCGAGCGAAAAACGAATCATCTTGCCGAAGCACACAACTTCAGCACGATTTTCTCGAAGAAAGTCCATGCCTACTATGACATCAAAACTTTCGAGTTGCATCGGAATAAGGTTAATTGGGAAGATGTGATTGTTGAGCTCAAGAGTACAATCACGGATAACAGAATTGACGGCGACGGTTCTTCCGGTAGCGACTTCAACATCGAATGTCGAGGAGAGTTGGGAACGCTTACGACTAAGGAGTTTCTCAAATTCGAACGACATGAAGCAGTTATCGGCTCCAGTATCAAACAAACATGAAGCATAAATACCATTCACAAGGAACGTACCATTGACCACGTTGTTGTCGGCCTGGGCTTGACGCACGTTGAGCTTGAAAGTTCTGTGTGGCCTGTTGTTGCTGCTGCTGTTGTTGTTGCTGTTGTGGCTGCTGTGGCTACTGTTGCTGAGGCTCTTGTTTCACGACCCTGTTCGGGCACATGTTACGAAGTGGTTCGGGTCGCCACATGCGAAGCAGGCTCTGGCTTTGACTGCGGGTGCCAGAGGAGCTTGTTGACCCTGTGGGGCAGTGAGTAGAGCTTGATTGGCAGGAGCTTGACGAATACGGGAGTTGGCAGTAAAATGACCGTATACGTTGCAATGATCACGGTAACGGCAAGCAATAGCAGTTGGGTGGTGGTAGGTGCAAGTAGGGCAGAGCGGGTGTGGCCCAGTGTATGCACGCTTTGTAGGCGGTGCATTGGCCACAGGCGCCGTTACTTGACGTTGTTGGGCAGGTACAGCTTGAATCGGTGCAGCAGTGATCGCACAGTTCTTGTTGTTGGAGTTGTTCTTTCTCTTGTTCTTCCTCTTGTTGCTTGATGAGGTGGGTTCAGCAGTTGGTACGGTAGCGGTAGCTTGATGCAGATGCTTCGAAGTCTTATCCCAGACACCAGCCTTAACCCGTTTGTCGTTGATTTAAGCGGCCAGCAGATAGGTTTCCTCGATCGTCGTAGTCTTAGCCGCTTGCACAAAATCAGCAACGCAATCGGGCAGGGCCCGGATGTCTTCTTGATTGTCATGTCGGGAGTCTTGACTTGATCGGGACAGATAATGCTGAGGTGTTTGAAACGAGCAGTAAGACCAGCATTGTCACCATCCTTTCGCTGTATGTGCCAAAATTCATCTTCTAGCTTTTGACGTTCGTGAGGAGGGCAGAATTCCTCTAGCATAACTTCCTTGAGCTCGTCCCACGACAGACCGTAGGCTGCGTCGTTCCCTCGCTTGTTCCTCTCGGCCGTCCACCAGTCTAGTGCACGGGACTGGAAAACGCCGGTAGCATTCAGAGTACGGAGGTCATCAGGGCAACCACTCTGTCGCAGAGTAACCTCGATGGAGTCAAACCAGTGAAATAGTGCAGTGGGACCTCCTTCGCCAGTGAATTCTTTTGGCCCACAAGACTTGAATTGCTTGAAGCTGAAAGGCCTTGCAGCAGCTTTAGGAGCGTCGGTTCTTGATTCATCAGATGATTTGCTGGCATTCTCATAGACATCACTCACAGCCTTTGCTACGCTTTTAGCGATGATGGAAGCAAGACGTCTGTCTCTCTTTTCTTGACGAGAAAGTGCATGACGGGATCCGGATGACTTGTCTGCAATAGACATCGCCACGGAACTCAACACATTGTATTCGAATCTCACCTCACACGTCTACTAACTACTAAAGCTCAGTAACACGTACCACGTAAACACATAAACCTATAACTACGTAGAACACAAATCACATAAACACATAAGCATGTAGAGCACAGAATCACATTATCAAATAAGCACGGAATCACAGAACATTTTCAACACAGGAGGCAGTCAAAATACAGAAACCTATCATTCAAAGTTCGCGAGCATTCGAATATAGCGATCGCGTTTTAGTATATCGAATAGCGTAGTATAAGCGTATATCGTAGCATAAATCGGCCATAATTTAACGACTTGTTAACGTTTTGAGATATAAATGCAGTGCGGGTCGTACGTGTCGATCGAGGTGGGAGCAAAATCGAGTAAATCTTCAAAAAATTTAAACACATAAACAGGTGAAAGTACATAAAACACATAAAATTGACGAATTATCAGAGTCAGCAGTTGCGGCTCAGAACAAAAAACTAATAAAATTTCGAGATGTAGATCGTCTGCGGCTAGTAGACTTCGACTAACCAAAGTGATTCAACTATTCGCAAGGACTTGTCGTCTATGTTTGACCTTCAGGACTGTGTCCTTGCCTCGTTTCTTGGGCGTTCGGCACACATCTCGTTAGTCTGTCGTGACTTCAGGTCGTTGGAGTCCGTCGAGACTTTGGTGAGAGTTTGTAAAATGAGCGGAACGAGTAGTCAAGGTTAGGGTTTCACCCCTAGCTTAATGACTTTTGTTCCTGAGCTTTAATAAAATAGAGGAGATTATTCATCAAAATACGTATTTCACTCCTGTCACACCCCCAAAATCCACCATGCAGAGTACCACCGCTTGGAGGTGTGACGTCACCAGGATCGAGCCACCAATCATATTGAACATCGTAATTAAGTAAATAAGACCGACCACAATACGATTGGTGACCAAAGCTAGTTAACCATGTTTAGTTTAAACAGCGGAAGCATAAAAGTAAATCCAAAAGCACAAGTTCACAGCTTATAAGTTAAAGTTCAAAACGCAAGTTTAGTAAGTTCATAAGGATTTAAATAAGGGTTATTAGATTTTATCACCCCCAACTATTGACTATTGGCCGCTGCCACCCCCAACTATCACTTTGACGCCCGTCACCCCTAACTTAACACTTAGTGTGTTCTGTCACCATGTCGTTAACTGATCACTAACTTTTGATCATGTTACTACACTTTTTGGTGTGTCATAGGCATCTTGGGAAGGTTTTAAGGATCTTAGGACACCCCCAAAAGTATAGTAACATGATCAAAAGTTAGTTACCTTGTGACAGAACACAGTAAGTGTTAAGTTGAGGGTGGCGGGCGTCAAAGTGATAGTTGAGGGTGGCAGCGGCTAATAGCCAATAGTTAAAGGTGATAAAATCCAATAACCCTTTAAATAATAAGTACGGAACATAACAGTCCGTACACCACAACGACTCCTTCCTCGTGCAAACTCCATACGTTTAGTGACCTGTAAGGCATGTAACAACGAGTCAACAACAAAGTTGAGTGAGTTCACGTTTGGTTGTTTGGTTTTAAGTTGTTTCTGAAAAAACGTGGTTTGACTTTCGTTGGCTTATTTGCCGTGGGGGTTACCCCGAAGTTGAAAGTATGTTTAACCATTTCCTTTTTCTTTACCCAAACCGTATCCATAATTAGTGGGGGCTTTCCCCGTGTGAACTACTAGACGGTATGATATCGACTACTACGAACAATAGTTGTGCCCTACATCAGTGTCTATCATCACTGACAGTTTGCCATAGTCCATTAGTACACGCCCGTCCGAACGGCACGGTGTGAGGTTTGTTAAACCTAATAGCGCTATTAACTAATGACCCGCTCGCCATTGGCCTCGGCGATTAAGTCGATATGAAGCGGGACTTATTGATAGAGTTTTTGTCTAGCTAGTTTTAAGGTTGTTGTCCTGCACCAGGAGGACGAACGTACGTATTCTGCACCAGGAGAATTCGTAGGTTTAATAATGGCATCCACTCTATGGAGGATGGCCGTACATATCCTACCCAAGGAGGATATGTAGATTTAGTTTTAATTCTTTAACCCATTCCCAAACCACCGGGAATCTCATGCCTTAGAAAGTGTGTGAACTCACCTCGGTTTGCTCGGTTAGATTCTCAATATAGCTAGCAGTCAAGGTCGGTCAATCACATCCTAGTATGATTTACCAGTTAGTCATTTAGTGGCTTTCAAATAGAACACAAAGTTCCTACACGTATCTATCACACAACATGCATCATTTTAACGGTTTATGCCCATCTAAGTTTCCCATCCATTACCCACTCAAAATCAAACATACGATAATGCAC
>JARYGA010005841.1:0-69246 GCA_030545235.1 Helianthus tuberosus
AGCCTTTATTGATTTCACCACCATATCATCTATGTAAACCTCCATAGTTTGTCCAATCTGATCCTTGAACATCATGTTCACCAGCCTTTGATATGTTGCACCTGCATTTCTTAGTCCGAACGGCATAGCAATATAGCAGTATATACCAGTTGGAGTCATGAAGGCTGTATCCTCTTGATCGGATGGTTCCATTTGGATTTGTTGAAATCCAGATGAAGCATCCATAAAAGTTAACAGTTCATGACCCGCAGTTGCATCCACCATGGAGTCAATGTGGGGTAGTGGGAAAGGATCCTTGGGACATGCCTTATTTAAATCGGTAAAATCGACACATACCCTCCACTTTCCGTTTTTCTTTTGAACAACAACCACATTGGCCAACCATCTTGGATATTTGACCTCTCTAATCATACCTGCCCGGAGCAATTTCTCTACCTCTTCCTGGATAATGGCATTTCTTTCCGGTGCAAACTTTCTTCTCCTTTGATGGATAGGTTTGAAGGACCTATCAATGCCAAGTTTGTGAGTGATCACATCTTTAGATATACCGGTCATGTCTTCATGTTTCCATGAAAAGGTAGTCTTTCTCCTTTTGAGGAAGGATATGAGGTCTTCCTTCATACCGCCAAGGATCCCTGATCCGATATAGATTTTGGATTCAGGATCATCAGGATACATGAGGATTTCTACCACATCCTGCTCTCTTGCCTCCAAGACATCCCTTGGAGGATACTTTGATTGCTATTGCTCCCTTGACTTCGAGGCTGGTTTCATCGATGAAGTATAGCAATTCTTAGCCTCCTGCTGATCACTATCAATCTTCACTATTCCCCAAGGACTAGGGAGCTTCACACATTGATGGTAGGTAGATGGGACTGCCTTCATATCGTGTATCCAGGGCCTGCCAAGGATAACATTACAACAAGATAAACAGTCAATAACACAAAATTTTTGATAAGAGTGTAGGCCTTCGATGTATATTGGGAGTTTAATGTTCCCCAGAGTATTCTTAGTTTCGCCACTAAATCCTACGAGCACGGAGGATCTTGGTATGATATCTGATTCAGGGATACCCATCTTTTTTAGAACATCAAGCTGGATAATGTTCACTGAGCTTCCTCCGTCTATAAGGATCCTGCGGACAAAATGGTTAGAAATGAAAAGAGTAATAACTAAACCATCGTGATGAGGATCCTGGATATCAACACGATCGTCCTCATCAAAGGTTATGACTTTTCCTTCGGAAACACTTGATGTTCGAACGGGTCTTTCTCCATTATCCATTTTAGTTTCCTTTGCATGCCTTTTTGCTGCTGAGAAGGATGTGCCACAAATGTCTGATCCTCCAGAAATAAAGTTTATTACTTGTGCATCTGCTGGAGGGGCCGGAGCTTTCTCAGGGATCCTTTCAGGATCCTGAGTCCTTGACTTCTTTCTTCCCAACAATTCTTTTAGATGCCCCTTGCTCAACAAGTATCCAATTTCCCTTCTTAGTGCAATGCATTCTTCTGTGAGATGCCCAAAATCTTCATGGTATGCACACCACTTTGACTTATCCTTAGTTGCAGCTGGCCTATCATTCTTTCTGGGCCATCTAGCTTTATCACCTAGATTCTGCATCGCAAGGATTAGTTCATTGTTATCAACAGAAAAACAATATTCAGAAATTGGAGGATAATCCTCATCATCCTCTTCTTGATCAACAGCATGCACGTTCTGGTTATCAGATCTGTTATAGGATCTGAACTTGTTGTTCTTGAACGAGGATCCTTGCTTATCCTGCTTTGAGGATCCTGCTAACCTCTCCTGTATCCTTTTGTCATCCTCAAGCCGGATGAACCTAAGTGCCCGAGTTCTTACCTCATCTAAGTTCCTGCATGGTGTCATAACAAGATCATCATAGAACAACGAATCCCTAAGCAATCCCATTTTAAAGGCCTCAACAGCCGTGGCTATATCTAAGTTGGGAATGTCTAAGGATTCTTTACTGAATTTGGTAATTTAATCCCTTAATGATTCATTATGACCCTGGGTTATCCTATATAGATCACTAGTTAATCGTTCAAATTTTCTACTACAAGAAAACTGATTATTAAACAAGTTAACTAGATTAGCAAATGAGGTAATAGAGTAGGGGGGAAGACTTAGCAGCCATTTGAGAGCTGATCCAGTAAGAGTGGATCCGAATCCCTTGCACAGGAATGCTTCCTTCAACCTTTCTGGGATTGGATTGATCTCCATCCTCTCCCTGTATTGTGCTATGTGTTCTTCAGGATCCGTCGAACCATCATACAGCTTCATTGTTGGCACATGGAACCTCTTGGGTATCTCAGCATCACAGATTGGTGGTGCAAAACGAGATATCTTGTGGCTCCCATCTGCAATCTCTGGGATAGGTTTGACCACTCCCGGAACACTTGATATCATATCCTTTAGCTTTTGCAATTCTCTGGCCATGGCATGATTGATACTTGGATCCTGCATAAGACCATGGTTAGTAGTATAAGAATTATTAAAAGTGTTACCTCCCATTGGATTCAAGTTAGGAAGAATGGATGTTAATCCATATTGTTGGGGCTCTGGAATGATCGAGGGACCAGTAGAAGCATTGGTCTGCATTGGAATAAAATCTCCCTGATGGACATCTGAACTTCCTGTTTGCAAACTCCTCAAGGATCCTGGCATCTGGAAGGATCCCTGAAACTGGGACGATCCTGGAACAAAGGAGGATCCTTGAACCTGGGATGATCCTGGAACAAAGGAGGATCCTTGAACCTGGGATGATCCTGGAACAAAGGAGGATCCTTGAACCTGGGATGATCCTGGAACAAAGGAGGATCCTTGAACCTGGGATGATCCTGAATATCCTCCTGAAGTCATGAAGGATCCCATATGATGAGGATAGGATCCTGCTGGCTGGAAGTATGGACCTAATGCCTGGGTCACTGTTGTTGTTCCGTAGTGCACTCCTTTTGGTCCACCCACATATTGAACATCTGGAACCACTGATGGCTGAGAAGTAATCACCGGAGTATCAAAATTCAAAGATCTGGGTATCAGTGGGGAACGATCTTCTGCCGTTTTCTTCTGTTTCTTGATTTCGTCAATCTCCCGGAGGATCCTTTCGTTGGTCTTATCCTGCTCTTGTGCATGATTCCTCATCTGCAAAATCAAGGCATAGAGATCATTAGTAGTAGGATTAGTTGAAACAGAAGAAGTAGGTGGTTTTGAGAAAATGGGAGTTGATTTCTTCGCAGCATTCTCAGCATTCTTCTGGGATCCAGAAGGTGGTGGAGGCAAAGGAGGAACGCCTTGTGAAGAAGTGAATGAGGGCATTAAATTTGAAGCATTCTTCGCCGAGGAAGCCATTTGCTTGGTTGTAGTGAACTGAAATGAGCACAACAATACGAATTTTTCTAAGAATGAAGCACCAATTGCCCCACGGTGGGCGCCAAACTGTTTTGGTCAAAAAATCTGATGAGGATAATGCAACCAAACTCTCTGTCACGGGGTATGATGCTTGAAATATCGAACAATGATTAGGATCACTTCGAGGTAAATTGCACAAACAACACAAGGATTTATACGGGGAAAAAGCCCTTGATCAAGAGTTGATCTCCGGCACAAAAAACCCCGGGTGATGGAAACTACCGATCACCAAGCTCAAATAAATCAATAAATGTTTACAACTTCGGATAATGACGAGCTAGGTACAAGGATCACTAGTATAAAATGTGTAAAAGTGGGTGAAAACTAATAAGTGTTCGTCGAGAGCTTCAAGTGTGCGGGTATATGAGAGTGTGTGTAGCTGAAAATGGCTAAGTGTTCTAATTCTAGCTCGTCACCCCTTTAAAAATAGAAGTTAACTACAATAACTAACTATCCGACTTTTGTGCCAAGCTCCCACGTTCTCCACAACGTCCATTTTTGGTCAATCGTGTGCGAAATGCCCGTGGAATATTCCTTAGTACCGTTGCCAAGACCAAGTCAAGCTTGTTACTCCTGCGAAGTAATACAAAACACAAATAAACAATCGTCAGTACGAGGATCCTTAAAGTGATCCATGATCCTGATCCTGAATCTCTTCTGAGGATCACTATCTGTCACAGAAGTAAGGATCATTAATTAGGATAACGAATAAGGATCACTAATTGTTAGAAAATCCTCCCCTAACAGTTACAACTCGGGATGATAACAAGCTTATTACAAGGATCACTAGTGTGCAAAATGTATGAAATCGCCAATAAGTTGCAGAGAGCTTGCGAGAGTGTGTGTGTGTTTGCTAATTGTTCTAACTCAAGCTTGTTATCCCCTTTTTAAAAATAGAAATAAACTAAATAACTAACATCCCACAAATGGTGCTAGCTACCCACGACTTCCATAACGGTTATTAAGCTATGCACGTGCAGAATATTGAGAGCATATTCCCCAAGAATATCGGCTAGACCAAGTCCTACTAGTTCATTCCTGTAAAACAAGCTTAAATGTAACGGAAACAATCGTTAGTGTTAGGATAACAATGAGGATCCTGGATCCTTAATCCTGCAATGTCTTATGAGGATCCTTAATTCAAACAGAATTGAGGATCCGTGATCCTGGCTGCACTTGAGGATCCATGGTCCTTAGGCTTAGGAAATCCACCCCTAACAAATTCGATAACCGATACTTAAACATAATCCATTTAACGCAACGTACACTCCGGAACAAGGACATAAGCTACACATACCCTAAATATCCTTTGCATAAATTAGAAATAAGTTTTGAAGGATTAGGGATGACGAAAACACGCTTATTCAAGTGAAAGGACTATTTTCGACAAAGTACGAAAGTCTGCCGATTCTCGTATTTCTAAATACGAACCTCATATACGAATCCAAATATTTTTTCTCAATAAAATCTTGTATTTTATTGATAATAAGGCAAAGATATCATTCGTTGCGTAATTTCGTCCGTTTTCGTGTTCGTTCGGGCATTTGACGTAATTTTACGAAAAATGCGACCGTACAACCGAACGAACCGACATCCACGACACTTTCGGAAAAAAATCAAGCTACATATTCTTTAACGTCCTTATATAACCTAAATATTAGGTTAAAGGGGTTAAAATGGCAAACAAGTGAAAATACAAGTCCAAGGGTAAAAAATGTCAAAAAAATAATAAAGATTTTGCTTGTTCACCAAGTTTTAATTATTTTAATGATCTTGGGGACCAAGTTATGTGTTCTCCAAGAACTAAATCTGACCCTAACACTTGTTGCAATCTTGTTAATCCTTGGAGAACACTCTAGCCACACGTCATGATCCTATGACTTCAAGACCAGTATAAATAACCACCTTCATTTACTTCAAAACTTGCTCATTTCACTTATTTCTTCTCCCTACTTCTTGGATCTTGCTTCCATCATTTGGAGGCCTCCCACTTGAGATCTTAAGTGTTTCCAAACACAAGTAAGTTCTCATCCTAGTCTATTTCATTTGTTTTAGCTATTTTAAGCTAAAAGTCAAACAATTTGACTTACTGTTTAACTTTCGGTTTTGACCATAATTGGTCAAGTCAAATTTCAATTTAACTTTGCAACATGATCGTAATCACGAAGATTATAATCTCTTGTGATTATTGTTTTGGTCAAAAATCAAGCAATGACAATGTAGCCAAACTTTCTGTTGTGAGGTATGATGCTTGAATTGGTGAACAACAATAAGGATCACTATGAAGTGTAATGAACAAGTGACACGAAGATTTATACGAGGAAAAAGCCCTTGATCAATGAATGATCTCCGGCATAAAAAACCTCGGGTGATGGAAACTACCGATCACCAACTCAAATTAAACAAGAAATGTATTACAACTTCGGATGATAGCGAGCTAAGTACAAGGATCACTATAGTGTATTGTGTAGAAAATGTGTGTAATCGCCAAGTGTGTTAGCGAAAGCTGATGAGAGCGATTGTATGAGTATGTGTGTAGCCAAAAATAGCCAAGTGTTGTAAAAAATAGCTCGCTACCCCCTTAAAATTAGAAAATATCTAGCCTAACTAACTGTCCGCAAATCGTGCAAGTCCTCCACGACTCCATAACGTCCATTTCTGACCAAGCACGTGCGGAATAGACTCAGAATATTCTCCAGGAATATCGCCAAGACCAAGTCCAAGTTGATAGTCCTGCAAAACAATTACGAATTCAAAGTAGACAATCGTTAGTACAGGGATCCTTATGGTGATCCATGATCCTGATCCTGCAACACTTCTGAGGATCACTACTTCAGACAGAATTGAGGATCACTAAACCCAACAGTAAATAAGGATCACTGATCATTTAGAAATCCACCCCTAACAATTGCCCCCAAAATATAAGGAGTAACTATGTAAATAAATGAATTATATTTTGTTCTTATCCGTAACGAATTAATCAAATAACTAGCCGTTGGAGTCGGACTAGCCGTCACGATCATGACGTCACTGAGGTGACTATCCTGCAGAATCATCATTATAAATAGGAGTTAGAGATAGGGATCATTTAGCATTCAAATTCAAGAGAACTCCCTTTAAATTCTCATCCGACGATCAAGCAGGTAACTCTTTTCCTTTTCTTCTTTTACGTTTTCTTCCTCTGTTCATCTTTCTCCACCTTCTTCAAATCAAGATAATGCTGAGATCCTCACCAGCCAAGGATCATAAGAAGGAAAGTCCTCTCAGGAGCCAGGGGATCATTGAAGATTCGGTGAAAGAAATATGATGTTTCTCTGATCCACAAATAGACAGAATTCGCCACTGTTTCCCGGTGAACACCATTTTCAAACCATTTGATCCCACCGTTTTAAGCGATTATGTCTCTGAAACTTGGGTAGCCTTCCTAGTCACACCTTTCACAATAGGATATTCGTATCCCTTCGCTGAATTCACCCAATCCTTTTTTTCCCTCACTGGCATCTCCTATATTCAAGCTATGCCAATGATCTGGAGGGTCTTGTATACCCTTGAAAGGATCATCGAGCAGGAAGGGGTTGACCTAGGAATGTCGGAGTTGGCTGAGATGTATGATCTCACAACGTTTGGATCCCACTGATATTTGTTTAAACGAAAGCCTGGTGAAGAACACCCCATTTTCAAAGCCACCAAGAACGATACAAACTGGAAGCGACGCTTTTTCTTTGTCAGAAGAGACTCTATCCCAAACGGAAAGGATCTACCCAGGAAGTGGTCCACCCATGGTAGGACAGAGGGTCCTGAGTAGGATCACCAGATAATCTTGCTCTTGTGATAGGATCACTAACCCCCTTTTTGTTTTATGTTATGCAGCTGTCACTGTTTCACACCTCATACCGTCTCCTGCTACCAAGGAAAGGCTTGCTGTTTTTAGAAAACTTGATCCTGCCACGAGATCATTCAAAACAAACACCCAGGATTCTCAAGAGGTATCCTCAGGCTCTGTCACCATGTCAAGTAAGTATCCTGTTCTTTTTATATTCAAATGTTTAAATAAATAGTTATATATGAATAGAATAAGGACACTTATCTGTTTTGGGTGTGTAGGCGCTGGAAAGTCATCAAGATCTGCTTCCAAATTTAGTGTCACTGAGCTTGACACCGTCCGATCCAAGAAAAAATATGCTGCTAGCCCCTCCGTTGTAATCCCCAAAGCTACCACTTCAAAGGGAAGGGGTGGAAAGAAGAGAAAGACTTCCGAAGCTGACAACCTACAAGGCCTGCCTCTAATCCGCCATCAATTCCTCGAGTACTTCAATGATGTAAGGATCACTGACTCAGCTTAGTTACCCTATCCACTTGAGGATCACTTAATTCTAATCTTTGCATTGTCTTCTTTGTAGAAATTTGTTGAGATAGAGGATTATGTTGGGAATGTTGAGGAGTTTGAGGAGAAGCATTCTGACCTCCAAAAGGTTGCGGTGCTCAAGGATCACAAAATTGCTTCCCTTGAAAAGGATCTCCTTGATGCCAAAGCTCAGACAGCCGCTATTCTGATCAACTTCGATTATGAAAAGCACGAGATCACAGAGGATGCCAAGGTCTCCGCTGCCATTGCGATGTACAAGACCAAATTGCAGATGGCTCAAGAAGCTCAGGTTCCTGCCTTTGACAGGAGCAACTGGGATGTGGAAGGCTGGAAGGCAAGGCTGGCTGAGCTGGATGACGGGGAGGAGGCTGAGGAGATCCTGACGATCGAGGCTGGAGGCAGTGGCAAGGATCATGGTGGTGAAGCTAGTGGAGCGGGAGATGGTGATGCAGCGAAGATGTAGGCTGCAACAATGGGCAATGATGGACACTTCTAGACATAGCCGGAGCCCATTTTTTAGTTTGGTTATGGTTTTTTGTTTTGATGATGTTTTGATAAACAATGGTTGGTTTGTACTTGAACAATAGTAATTAGGGTTGAGGGTCATGGATGATCCTTTGAACAATAGGTAGGTTTACAAATGGTGGAGGGATCCCCTGTTTGGGGGATGAAACCATTGTGATCATGCCGTCTTTAATTTCCTACACTTGTTAGACCTATGAACAATGGACACCCTTTGCCAACCCATGTGGACAGGCCACGTTTTGCTGGTAGAAACGTGGGTTGGCAATTTTGACAACCTTAAAAGGGTTTAAGCTTTTGTGAATAAAATGACTTTAACTTTTTGGCTATATCCTGTGTTGATATCCTTATTGTTATTTTATTTTTCAATCTATTGTGATGTTCATGTTGTTTAAACTTATCAACTAAGGAAAAAATTTAAAAAACATCCCTTAAGAGTTAAGGATATGATTAAGGATCACATAAAAAAAATAGTTTAAGGATAATAAGTTCATTTGTCAAAGGATAAGTGTCACTTAAGTACATAATGAATAAAATCAAAATAGTTAAGGATCATACATGAGAATCCAAGTTAGGATCCTATCCTTTAACACTTAAAATTAAGATAACCCAAGATACAAACCTTAGTTGAAAGTAAGGATCAAGAATCCTTAGTCATTTATCTTCACAAGCCTGAAATAAGATATTGCTTGGGACTGAGCCAATATAAGATGAATGTTAGTAACTGGGGACAAGCCCAACAATTCTGGGGACAAGCCCAATATACTGGGGACAAGCCCAAAGGATAACTGGGGACAAGCCCAAAGGATCGTATGTAAACTGGAGTATGACCCTCACTGGTGACTATCCAAACTTAGTGACATGAAAATGCCAAAACCATAGCTAACGTGAAAACGTTAGAAACCTTAGGAACGGATGTATGGTACGTCTACCATTATACGTAGGATCCTGAATATAGCCAGTACAATGAAATTGTCAGCCCCTAAAGCGGGTACTGGTCCCATTGCCATGAACTATACCAGGATCATCGTGCGCTACTGGCGAAACTGGGGACAGGCCCAAACTGGGGACTAGCCCAAAAAACTGGGGTCAAGCCCAAATAACTGGATACTTCTGTGGATATTCAATCCTTAGTTAAGGATACCTGAACCTTCAAAACTCAGAATCAAGTAAAAGGAGGATAAAGGACGCAGGATCCTTATCCTTGTAAGAGAATAAAAAGAATGAAATAGTTTGAGATTGGAATGTTACCAGAAAGAGGATCATCTGTCAGTGGGGATCCTTCAAGGATACTTGTCTGGCAAGGATCACGGATCATGATCACATGAAATATTTCTTCAAATGGACAGCATTCCAAGCTCTAGGTAGCAAATCACCTTCCATTGTTAGCAATCGATATGCCCCCTTTCCTGCTTCAGCTTCAATCAAATAGGGGCCTTCCCACTTTGGTGCTAGCTTTCCATCAGCAGGATTGGTGGTGTTTTGAAATGCTTTCCTTAATACCATATCCCCAACTTGGAATTTCTGAGCCTGACATTTTTGTTGTAAGCTCCAGCCATCCTTTGTTGATAACTGGCCATCCTTATCCTTGCTAAATCCCTTATTTCTTCTATAGTATCCAAGTCTTGAATCAAGTTTTCAGCATTTTCTTCAGGATCACGAATGCTTGTTCTTGCAGTTGGAACCACCATCTCTGTAGGGATCACTGATTCTGCCCCAAATACCAAAGAAAATGGAGTTTGGCCTGTAGCATTCTTGGGAGTTGTCCTATCAGCCCAAAGCACATAAGGTAGTTCTTCTGCCCATTTTCCTTTCTTGGATCCAAGCTTCTTCTTCAAATTGTTGATGATGATCTTGTTGGATGACTCTGCCTGACCATTAGCTTGTGGATGGACCGGTGTTGATGTTATCATCTTAATCCCCCCAACTGTCACAAAAGTTAGTGGTTCTATTCCCAATAAATTGGGATCCATTATCACAAATAATCTCAGAAGGGATACCAAATCTAGTAATAATGTTTCTTTTAATAAAGGATATAACTTCCTTTTCTCTGACTTGAGCAAAGGCTTCAGCCTCTATCCACTTAGAGAAGTAATCAGTCATAGCAAGCATTAATACTTTTCCACCAGGTGCCTTAGGAAGCTTTCCAACTATATCCATTCCCCATCTCATGAATGGCCAAGAAGAGGATATAGGATGCAAGAGCTCTACTGGTTGGTGAAGGATATTACTATGCCTCTGACAAGGATCACACTTCTTGGCATACTCCACAGCATCCTTCTTCATAGTGGGCCAATAGTATCCTGTCCTCATGATCCTTGAGAATAATGCCCTGCCCCCAGTGTGGTTTCCACAATCTCCTTCATGGAAATCCTTTAGGACTTCTTGAATTTCAGGATCCTCAATGCATCTTAAATATGGTCCTGCAAGAGATCGTTTATACAACATATTATTTAACATTGTAAATTGAGATACCTTAATTTTGAAAGCCCTTGGGTTTTCTCCTGTAGGAATTTCTCCATGTTGTATGTATCTCATGATTGGGAGTATCCATGATCCTGAATGAGATTGGGTATTATCACTAGGGATGATTGCAGAATCTTCTCCTATCTCCATAGCTACATGATCCTTGATAGCAGGGGTCAGAATATGGATAATAGGGATCTTGATATCCTCAGGAATTTTCAGAGATGATCCTAGATTGGCTAATGCATCAGCTTCTGCATTCTCTTCCCTTGGTACCTGTGTCAAACTAAAGGATACAAAAGAGAGTGCCAATTCTTTGACTATCTCCAAATATTTGATTAGCTTTTCACCTTTAACAGCATAGGATCCATTAAATTGATTAGTGATCAATAAAGAATCTACATGTACCTCAAGATACCTGATGCTCATGTGCTTTGCAATTTGCAAACCAGCTATCAAGGCTTCATATTCAGCCTCATTGTTGGTAGTTTGAAATTCACAAGCTATGGAGTGGGGTATTATGTCCCCCTGTGGCGATTTTAGTAGTATTCCAAGCCCTGTTCCATTTACATTGGAGGATCCATCAGTGAACAGTATCCAAGGATCCTTGGTTTCTTCAAGCTGTTGGACTTCTAGTTCAGCCTCCTTTTGCAAATCACTACTAAAATCTGCCACAAAGTCAGCTAAGGCTTGGGATTTGATGGCAGTCCTTGGTTCATATCTTATATCATATGCACTCAACTTCACTGCCCACTTGGCCATCCTTCCTGACATTTCAGGTTTCCTGAGAACATTCTTAATTGGGAAATTAGTTTTAACAATAATGGCATGAGTCTCAAAATAATGTTTTAATTTAGTAGATGCCATAATTAATGCAAGGATAAGTTTTTCTAAATGTGAATACCTGGATACAGCATCAAGTAAGCTCTTACTTACATAATAAACAGGATGTTGTGTACCTTGGTGATCCTTAACAAGGACCGCACTTACTGCTTTTGAGGATACCGCCAAGTATAAGGATAACACATCTCCCTTTTTTGGTTTCATCAAGGCTGGGGCTGAGGATAGGTAATCCTTAAGAGCTTTAAGGGCACTTTCATGCTTCTCAGTCCATTCAAATTTCTTGTTCTTCCTCAGGATGTCATAGAACTCCTTGCACTTTTCTGAGGATTTGGATATGAATCTGTTCAAGGCTGTGATCCTGCCAGTCAACCTTTGCACATCCTTAGCATTGGCAGGAGATTTGATATTCACAATAGCCTTAATCTGCTCTGGACTTGCTTCAATGCCCCTCTTTGTCACCATATATCCTAAGAATTTACCTGCCCTTACACCAAAATGACACTTAGAAGGATTAAGTTTCATATTATATTTATCAAGGATATTGAACGCTTCCTCCAAGTGTTTAAGATGATCCTCAGCTTTCTTGGACTTAACCACCATGTCATCAATATAGACTTCCATAGTGTGTCCAATTTGCTCCTTGAACATCATATTGACTAGCCTTTGATAAGTAGCACCTGCATTCCTTAATCCAAATGGCATAGCAATATAACAGTATATACCAGTTGGGGTCATAAAGGCTGTATCCTCTTGATCGGATGGTTCCATCTGAATTTGTTGAAATCCAGATGAAGCATCCATAAAAGTTAACAACTCATGACCCGCGGTAGCATCCACCATGGAGTCAATGTGGGGTAATGGGAAAGGATCCTTGGGACATGCCTTGTTTAAATCTGTAAAATCGACACATACCCTCCACTTTCCATTTTTCTTTTGAACAACAACCACATTGGCTAACCATCTTGGATACTTAACCTCTCTAATCATACCTGCTCGAAGTAGCTTATCTACCTCTTCCTGGATAATAGCATTTCTTTCAGGTGCAAACTTCCTCCTCTTTTGATGAATTGGCTTGAATGACCTGTCAATGCCAAGTTTGTGAGTAATTATATCTTTAGATATACCTGTCATGTCTTCATGTTTCCAGGCAAAGGTGGTTTTCCTTCTTTTGAGAAAGGATACTAGCTCCCGTTCAATATCGCTAAGGATCCCTGACCCTATGAAGATCTTGGATTCAGGATCATCAGGATCCATGAGGATTTCTTTCAAATCCTGTTCTCTTGCCTCCAAGACATCTCTTGAAGGATACTTTAATTGCTATTGCTCCCTTGGTCTTGAGGCTGGTTTCATTGATCAGGTATAGCAATTCTTAGCCTCCTGTTGATCACTCTCAATTTTCACCACTCCCCATGGACTTGGAAGCTTTACACACTGATGATAGGTGGATGGGACTGCCTTCATATCATGTATCCATGGCCTGCCAAGGATAACATTACAACACGACAAGCAATCAATAACACAAAACTTTTGATAAGAATGCAATCCTTCAATATAGATTGGGAGTTTGATGTCCCCCAATGTATTCTTTGTTTCCCCACTGAATCCCACAAGTACTGAGGATCTTGGGATAATATCAGACTCTGGGATATTCATTTTCTTGAGAACATCCAGCTGAATGATATTCATAGAGCTTCCTCCATCTATAAGGATCCTGCGAACAAAGTGGTTAGAAATAAACAATGTAATTACAAGACCGTCATGATGAGGATCCTGGATGTCAACACGATCATCCTCATCAAAAGTAATGACTTTATCCTGGGTGACAACGGAGGTCCAGACGGGTCTGTTTCCATTATCCATCTTGGTTTCCTTAGCGTGTCTTTTTGTTGCTGAGAAGGATGTACCACAGATGTCTGATCCACCGGATATGAAATTTATGACTTGTGCATCTGCAGGAGGAGCAGGAGCCCTTTCCGGGATCCTTTCAGGATCCTGGGTCCTTGACTTCTTTCGTCCCAAGAGTTCTTTTAAATGCCCCTTGCTCAACAAGTAACCAATTTCCTTTCTAATTGCAATACACTCTTCAGTGAGATGCCCAAAATCCTCATGATATGCACACCACTTGGATTTATCCTTTGTAGCAGCTGGTTTATCACTTTTCCTTGGCCACCTAGCTTTCTCACCTAGATTCTGCATTGCAAGGATTAGTTCATTGTTATCAACAGAAAAACAATATTCAGAAATAGGAGGATAATCCTCATCATCCTCTTCTTGTTCCACTGCGTGCACATTCTGGTTATCAGATCTGTTGTAGGACTTGGATTTGTTGTTCCTGAAGTAGGATCCTTGTTTATCCTGTTTTGAGGATCCTGTCAATCTGTCCTGGATCCTTTTGTCATCCTCTAGGTGGATGAACCTAAGGGCCCTAGTCCTTACTTCATCAAGATTCCTGCAAGGTGTCATAACAAGATCATCATAGAATAATGAATCCCTAAGCAATCCTATTTTAAAGGCTTCTACAGCCGTAGCAATATCCAAATTAGGAATATCTAAGGATTCTTTACTAAACTTAGTGATATAATCTCTAAGTGATTCATTTTGACCTTGTGTTACCCTATATAAATCACTAGTTAATCGTTCAAACTTCCTACTAAAAGAGAATTGACTATTGAACAAGTTAACTAAATTAGCAAATGAAGTAATAGAGTAAGGGGGAAGACTTAGCAGCCATTTAAGAGCAGATCCTGTAAGTGTGGATCCAAATCCCTTACATAGACATGCTTCTTTCAACCTTTCAGGAATTGGATTGATCTCCATCCTCTCCCTGTACTGAGCTACATGCTCTTCTGGATCTGTTGAACCATCATATAGCTTCATTGATGGTATCTGGAATCTTTTAGGTATCTCAGCATCACATAAAGGTGGTGCAAAACGAGATATCCTATGGCTACCATCCGCAATCTCAGGAATGGGTTTAACCACTCCTGGTACACTGGATATCATATCCTTAAGCTTCTGTAGCTCCCTAGCCATGGCCTGATTAATACCTGTATCCTGCATAAAGCCATGGTTAGTGTTATATAAATTATTAAAAGTGTTACCTCCCACAGGATTCAAGTTTGGAATTGCGGATGTGAATCCATCTTGTCGAGACTCGGGCATGATTGAAGGACCAGAGGAGGCAATGGTCTGCATTGGTATGAAGTCTCCTTGATGAACATCCGAGTTCTGAGGCTGCATACTTCTCAAGGATCCTTGATTTTGAAGGAGGTTGGATCCTTGGAATTGAGATGATCCTTGAACCTGAAAGGATCCTGGGATCAGGGAGGATCCTTGAACAAGGGAGAATCCTGGGACCAGAGAGGATCCTGGGACCAAAGAGGATCCTGGGACCAAAGAGGATCCTGGGATCTGGGAGGATCCTTGTGTTATGGGCGGAATTTTGAGCCTATATCCTGGAAAGTATCTTGATAATGTAGTGTCTGTTTACATCCGGGATGCTGGTTCAGGATATTGGTAACATCCTGAATGGTATCCTCAGGATTACTAACGGATTATGTGCAGGTACGTGGGTTAGAAGCTATCAACGTTCACGAAGACTCATTCCGCGGAAGACTCGGTCCAAGTTGTTCAATGAAAGACGTTAAGCCCGCTTTCTTTGGTTCCAAACGGCTACTTTTGGAATATTCGGGAGTATCCCATATTTATAGGAATTTTAGTTTACACTTTGTAACTATAAATAGGTGGGTATACCAGATCGAATAGGACATCACATTCACACTCGCTACACTCTAACACTCGCTCTCAAGCAATTCTCACTTTCATTCAAAAGCATTGTAACACTTAGCGACCTGGTCTATATCCTGCACTGTATCCTGACGTTTGAAGTAATAAGAAGAACAAGGCAGCTGCGATTGTCAGCTCCCGAGGTTTTATGCCGGCGATCTAGATTGATCAAGGGCTTTCCTCGTACATCTCGTGTCATTTACTTTACTTTTTTGCTCATAGTTTGATCATAGATACAGCTCAATATCCTGAGCCGTATCCTGAATACTGATTTTCTAAATAACTTAACCGGCATATTTTCAAGACACTTTCTAGCACACTACCTCACTTTACTAATTTGATCACTAAATTGCTTCGGTAATTTTTGACCAAAACAATTTGGCGCCCACCGTGGGGCAAGTGGTGCTCTCTTTACTAAAATTTTTTGTGAAATCGCTAATCGGCTTTCTATTTTCAAAACTTTTTGCCACATTGTCCGCAATGGCCTCAAGATCAAACATGAGCTCCTCCACTGTGTCTGCTATGACTTCTGCTACTACCGGTTCGGTGCTTCCACCACCTCCTCCAAGGATGCCAGCCTCTTCACGACCTTAGGATATTATCCCTACTCGCAGTGTTCAGGAATCTGCTCCCGTTTTAGCTTCTAACGATGAAATTCTAACCTTATTTGGAAGTGTGCAGGAACAAATGAGGCAGCAACAGGAAACAAACCAAATGCTATTAAGGGAAATACAACTCCTGAAGTCTGGCTCGAGCAGATCTGCTGAGGATATTGTCACTCCATTACATCCCAGAACTTTGAACTTCAGTTCAGCTGTGTATACTGAGGATAACAGGGGGAATATTGTGCCCAGCCTTCCTCAGAATCATACTCCTGAAATACCCTCCTCGGTCAGGATGTCAACCATGAGGAGCTCAGGATATGCTTCAGGATATGGGCAAAATCTTCCAACGGGTAATGTGTCAAATAATAATAATACTCATGCTACTAACAATAGTGGATCTTTGCAGGATACAGGTGTGACGTCAGCGCTTACTAGGGAACTTCAGAAGTTGAAGGATATGATATCTAGTGTACCCGGGGTGGTCCAGCCGATCCCGGAAGTGTCCCAAGACAGCCACAAGATATCTCGTTTTGCATATCCTATCTGTGATGCTGAGATCCCAAAGAGATTCCAAACCCCCAACATGAAGCTTTACGACGGAACTACGGATCCTGAGGAGCATATTGCTCAGTATAGGGAAAGAATGGAGATTAACCCTATCCCTCCGGATCTCAAGGAAGCATGCTTGTGCAAGGGTTTTGGTTCAACCTTAACAGGATCAGCCTTGAAATGGCTCTTGAATGTTCCTCCACATTCGATTACATCTTTTGCTCACTTAGTAAATTTATTTAATAGTCAGTTTTCTTGTAGTAGAAGCTTTGAAAAATTAACAAGTGATCTCTACAGGATAACACAGGGGCCTCAAGAATCCCTTAGGGATTATGTAAACAAGTTCAGCCGGGAATCCCTAGACATTCCTCATCTTGATGTTGCAACAGCTGTGCAAGCTTTCAAGATGGGGTTGCAAAAAGATTCTCAATTTTATCAAGATCTTGTAATGAACCCATGCAGGAACTTGGATGAAGCTCGAAACAGGGCCCTAAGATATATTCGATTAGAGGATGACAGAAAGATGCAAGAAAGGATGAACTCATCTAACACTTATGAGTCAACTAACAGGAAGTCAGAATCCTCATTCAAGTCATATCGGCCTAAGCCATATGGTAGAAATGAAAACAAGAGAGTGAATGCTGTCGAAGATGAGGATCCTGGAGAGTATCCTGAGTTGTCTGAATATTGCTTTTCTGTTAACATTCCTGAATTGATGTATGCCATGCAGGGTCTAGGAGACAAGGCTAGGTGGCCTCGAAAGAATCAACAAAAGGCTGATTGGAAAGATAAGTCAAAATGGTGCGCTTTCCACGAAGATTTCGGACATGTGACTGAGGATTGCATTGCTCTAAGGAAGGAAATAAGCTATCTTCTAAGCAAGGGATATCTGAAAGATCTCTTAGGAAGAAAGAAGAATAAGGGTCAGGATACTGAGAAGGATCCTGAGCGAGCAGCATCACCTCCCGCGGATGCCAAGATAATCAACTTCATTTCGGGAGGATCCGACATTTGTGGGACTTCGTATTCGGCAGCAAAGAGACATGCAAAAGAAGCTAAGGCCGAAAGGGGAGATAAACCTGTCAGGATGACTACCCTCACAACTGACAAAGTGATCACATTTGATGCTGATGACAGGGATACTGTCCAGGATCCTCACCATGATGCTCTGGTAATAACATTATATGTGGCTAACCATTTTGTACGCAGGATATTGGTTGATAATGGCAGCTCCGTCAACATAATCCAACTAGAGACTCTGAAGAGAATGAATGTATCTCCAATGGATATCACTTCAAAGTCTACCGTACTTGTTGGGTTCAGTGGAGAGGCTAGAAACACAGTGGGAGAGATAAAGTTACCAGTATACGTTGAAGGAGTCAACTCGATACAACGTTTCTGTGTAATGGATTCTCTATCCTGCTATAACATCATATTGGGAAGACCATGGATTCACGATATGAAGGCCGTGCCATCAACGTATCACCAATGCATCAAGATCCCTACCCCTTGGGGAGTTGTCAAAGTTGATAGTGATCAGCAGGAGGCGAAAGAATGCTACTCATCCTCGATGAAATCCTCAACCAAGCCTAGTGCAACATAGCAATTAAAGACGCGGGCCCAGGATATCGTGGAGGATCCGGAGCAGGATGTGAAGAAAATTATCTTGGACCAGGATAATCCCGATATTTCGGTGCTCGTAGGAACCAATATCCCTCAGGATATTGAAGAACAGTTAATTAACTTTTTGAAATGCAGGATGTCAACGTTTGCATGGAAGCATGAGGATATGACAGGCATATCCAAAGACGTCATCACTCACAAGCTTGGAATTGATAAATCATTCAAGCCTGTTCAACAAAAAAGAAGGAAGTTTGCTCCTGAGCGGAATACGATTATTCAAGAGGAAGTTGAGAGATTATTGAAGTCCAGGATGATCAGAGAGGTTAAGTTCCCAAGGTGGCTAGCAAACGTGGTTGTGGTACAGAAGAAAAATGGGAAATTGAGAGTTTGTGTAGACTACACAGACTTGAACAAAGCTTGTCCTAAAGACCCATTTCCTCTTCCCCACATTGATGCGATGGTAGATGCCACTATCGGGCATGAAATGCTGACCTTCATGGACGCATCCTCAGGATTTCAACAAATCCAAATGGAGCCTTCTGACCAGGAGGATACTGCCTTCATGACACCAACAGGTATTTATTGTTATACAGCTATGCCTTTTGGTTTGAAAAATGCAGGTGCAACATACCAAAGATTGGTAAACATGATGTTCAAAGACAAACTGGGGGACACCATGGAGGTGTACATTGACGATATGGTGGTAAAATCAAAGAAAGCTCAGGATCACCTCCAGGATATTAAAGGAGCATTTGATATCCTGGATCAGTATAACATGAAGCTGAATCCTGCTAAGTGCCATTTTGGAGTGGGGGCAGGAAAATGTCTAGGATATATGGTGACCAAAAGAGGAATAGAAGCAAGCCCGGAGCAGATTAAAGCCATCTTGGATATTAAATCGCCCTCAAATATGAAGGATGTTCAACGATTAACAGGGCGAGTGGCAGCATTAAATAGATTTATCTCAAGATCCTCAGAAAAATGCAAAGATTTTTATGATATCCTGAAGAAGAACAAGAAATTCGAATGGGGTGAGAAGCATGAAGCGGCCCTACAGGATTTAAAGCAATATCTTTCAACCGCACCTCTACTGATGAAGCCCGAGAATGGTGAACCATTATCCCTATACCTCGCAGTATCAGGGAATGCTGTAAGTGCCGTCCTTGTAAAGGGCCATGAAGGTCAGCAATATCCTGTTTATTATGTTAGCAAAAGTTTATTGAATGCTGAAACTAGATATTCTCATTTAGAAAAGTTGATACTAGCATTAGTTATGGCATCAACAAAACTTAGACATTACTTTGAGACACATAGGATTCATGTTAAAACAAATTATCCTGTTAAAAATGTACTTAGGAAACCAGAAATGTCAGGCAGGATGGCTAAGTGGTCAGTAAAGTTGAGTGCTTATGATTTAGTATATGAACCTAGAAATGCCATAAAGTCTCAGGCTTTAGCTGACTTTGTGGCTGATTTTAGTAGTGACATTCAGGATGAGGTAGACCTAGAAGTTCAACAGTTAGGAGAATCCTCAGGATCCTGGACATTATATACTGATGGTGCATCTAATGTAAGAGGAGTAGGATTGGGAATACTACTAAAATCGCCACAGGGGGACATATTACCCCAGGCTATTAGGTGCGAATTTCCTGCTACTAATAATGAAGCAGAGTATGAGGCTTTAATTGCAGGATTAGAGTTTGCTAAGAGTATGAGTATCAAAAATTTACAAGTATATGTTGACTCCTTGTTAATTACTAACCATTTTAATGGATCCTATGCAGTTAAGGGTGAGAAATTAATCGAATACCTCGATATTCTTAAAAAATTAGCAGGATATTTCGATGTTTTTACACTTGAACAGGTACCAAGGGAGGATAATGCTGAAGCAGATGCCTTAGCAAATTTGGGATCGTCGATCAGGATACCTGAAGGGACTCAAATACCAATATTACATGTCTTATATCCTGCCACGAATCCTCAGGATAAAGTAGTAGCGAGTATTCGGGATCCTGGAGCGGAATATCCTGAACAGGATCCTAAATCCTGGACGGCTCCAATTGTGAGATATCTTAAAGAAGGACACATCCCCGGAAATGAAAATCCTAAGGCATTTAGGATGAAGGTATCACGATTCACTATCATAAATAATGTTTTATACAAGAAATCTCTTGCAGGACCATATTTGAGGTGCTTGGAGGATCCTGAAGCCAAAGAAGTACTTCAGGATATACATGAAAGGGATTGTGGTAATCACACTGGGGGCAGATCATTGTTCTCGAAAGTGTTAAGGACAGGATATTATTGGCCAACGATGAGGAAAGATGCTGCAGAATATGCTCGAAGATATGATGCATGTCAAAGGCATAGTAACATACTACATCAACCAGCTGAACCACTATATCATGTGGTTTCCCCTTGGCCATTCATGAAATGGGGGATGGATATAGTAGGTAAGTTACCAATAGCTCCGGGAGGAAAAGTCTTTATGTTAGCAATGACGGATTATTTCTCCAAGTGGGTTGAGGCTGAAGCATTTACTAAAGTTAGATACCAAGAAGTAGTATCCTTCATAAAGAGGAATATCCTTACTAGGTTTGGGGTACCAGCTGAGATCATTTGTGATAATGGGTCCCAGTTTATAAGCAAAAGGACTACTGACTTTTGCAAGAGTTGGGGAATCAAAATGATCACGTCTACTCCGGTACATCCTCAAGCGAATGGGCAAGCTGAATCCTCAAACAAGATAATAGTCAATAACTTAAAGAAGAGGCTTGGAGCCAAAAAAGGAAGATGGGCGGAAGAGTTACCCTTTGTTTTGTGGGCTGATAGGACAACGGTAAAGAATGCAACTGGCCAGACCCCGTTTTCCTTGGTATTTGGAGCAGAAGCAGTGATTCCAACAGAAATGACGATACCTACTGCAAGATCTATCCTACAGGATCCTGAACAGAATCCTGAAGTCTTATGTCAAGATTTGGATACTATAGATGAAAAAAGAGACGCAGCAAGACTAAGAGTAGCAGCATATCAACAAAGAATATCCAGAGCATATAATAAGAACATAAGGACTAGAAGATTTCGAGTTGGTGATTGGGTGCTAAGAAAGGCTTTTCAAAATACCACTAATCCTGCCGATGGCAAGTTAACTCCGAAATGGGAAGGACCATATGAAGTCGAGTCAGAAGCAGGGAAAGGAGCATATCGACTCAAAAATATGGAAGGGTATATGCTACCAAGATCCTGGAATGCAATACATTTAAAGCTCTATTTCAAGTAAGAGTAGAATTTGTTTTCTATCTCGGAATGGTATGTATCCTATTTTAATATATTTGTTTATTATCTTGAACCCAATACTGACTTAAGCATCGGAGGGGTGTTAGCCAAGCTAACACCCACCTTAGTTTACAATTGTTTTGCAGGATATGTTTCAGGATATAGCTCCAGGATATGTACTCAGGATAAGTCGAAAGATTAGAGGATTGGCCCCCTCTCTCACGTTTAAGGGATCCTGGTCCCTTCAAAGGTTTAAAGGTATTCACCTTTCTTTCGAATTGGGTTTAAACACCTCGCCTGGAGCGCAAGTTATCTAGGTATAGTTCAAGGTAGCGGGACCAGTTCATGTAAAAGTGGCTGACAATTTCGTTACTGTTGGCTATATCCTGGATCCTAAAGGTATATGAGGATTGATCACCCTCTCTCACGAAAGAGTATTTTCATACTCTCTAAGGTTTAAAGGTTTTCACCTTTCTAAGAATTGGAGTTTATACACTCTCGCCTGTAGCGCATGAAATTTAGGGTTTATCCCCAGGATATTAAGGGTTTATCCCAAGTATGCTAAGGATTCATTTCAGGATATCATGGGTTTTGCCCCGGGGTACTCGGAATTTATTTGAGTCAAAATATAAATACATTTGCGTTTCTGTGTCAAACACAGGGGACATACATTATACTGTCCAAAGGATGGATCCAAGTTTATAAGTATGCACTGGGGACAAACTTATATTGGAGGATTGAAATTAATTCTCTAAGAATCTCTGGTATGATCTCTCCTTTTTATTTGGACAATTTATAGGTTGTATTTCAATATCCTTATCAAGATATCTTTCAGGATATCTCCCAGGATACATTTATAATATATATTCCTAAAAATGTACAAACCAAACAGTTTTCACAAGTAAAATTTTCATATCAATGACAACAATGATAAAGTCAAAAGAGGAGTTATATTATTAACATATCAAAAGATGTGCTCTTAGTTTCACCTCAAAACAAGGCCCATCCACTAAGAGCACTAATAGTTCGTTACCATATTTACCCAACAGTTGAAGGTTTCATCTCAAACCGAGACCCATCCACCTCCAACTGTTGAATTGTTCAAAAAGCATGCAGGAAATGTAAATTGTTCAGGTGCAGAAAAGTAAAGTGCAGAAAAGTAAATTGTTTAAGGGATTACAGACCAACATTCAAATTTAAAAAGGTGGGCTCTGGCCTTGGCACGTATATCCGTCATCGCCCACCTAAATGCCCTCACACAGCGGCATCTCCTCCAACCTTCTCAGACTTCTCAGCACCAGCATCCTGAGCAGCATCCTCACCAGTATCCGTCCCAGCATCAGCTCCAGCATCCTTCTTGTCTCCAGCCTGGATCACCACCTCTGCTGACTTAGAAGACTCACCAGCTTCAGCAGGAAGTGGCACAGCTTTGCCTCCAAGCTCCTTTAGCTTGGCCACCCAGGATTCAACTGGCCAAGATGGACAAACAAGGCCCGTCTCCTTGGCCTCGTAGGCCATCTTGATGCGTGCTTGTAACAGGGAGACGATAGCAGAAGCCTTGATTCCCTCCCGAAAATTGACCAAGGCTTGATCATGATCCATTTGAACGGTGGCAAGTTTGAGCTCAGCGTCTTGAGTGACCTTCTTCAGCAGGCTTTCGTAGTGCCGGGTCTTCGCTTCGGCAATGGCACCTTGGTCAGCAACGGTGCTTTCAAGCTGTTTGATCCTGGCTTCATGGAGTGCAACAGTACCACAGGCATCATTATACAAGTGGAGCAAATGCTGGAGGCCCTGCACACCAGTTACAGGTATAAGTTAGAATGTATATTGACTAGGATATCCTGTCAGGATATCCTATTAGGAAATACGTGCAGGATATACGTGCAGGATATGAGTTAGGATATTACCTTGTTAAGGAAGGATGTCATTGGCTCTAAGGAATCAGAGAAACTGAGTTCATCATAGGAGAATCCTTCTGAACCTAGAGCACTGACTTCAAGACCTTTCCTCTTTTTTGCTGTGGAAGCACGAGTTCTTGGATTGGCCTTGGGAGCCGGGAGTGGCTTGGAGCTAGTAGCAGCAGGAGTCTCCTTCTTGACTATGGCTGGAGTTGGGTAGCTGTCGAGTTCATCAAGGTCTAGATAGACTGGAACTTTGCTGGAATCTGCACACAGGGAGTAAAATTCTAAATCTCTCCTAAGAATATCAAATAAAAACATGTGTGTACAGGATATCTTGCAGGATTCTTACCAGACATGTTTGCGCTTGAAAGAGGGCTTGGAGTTGGTGGAGATGGGTTAAAGCTTCTCTCTGCTTCTGAAAGCAGTCTGATGGCGTCTATTCTTTTTTGAGAATCAGCAAGGGGAGGTGAAATCTTCCTGAAATCAGCTGCATACACAACAGAGAAAATGAAATTGGTCAGTTCAGGATATAAAGCAGGATAAGAGGCAGGATCATCTTTAAACCCTAAATCCTACCCTTCTTCAACCATCTCATCGGATAATCCGTTCCACCAGGGATTGAATCCCTTTTTACAAAGAAAAACTTGGATTGCCAACCATCCTCGTTCCTGGTGGCACGAAGTATCAATGGGTCACCGGAAGTAGAATAAAACAGAAATCTACATGATCCATGGCATCTAAGCTTGTAAGCTAAGGGCAGATCATGGACGGAAAGATCAGGAATGTGGTTTCTCTTGATTTGGTCAAGAATAGACAAAACACGCCAGAGCATTGGCATGGTTTGGCTGAAAGAGATTTTGGTGATATTAAAGAATTCGGTGATGAAGTCCGGAAAGAGGAATTGTAGCCCTAGGGTAAAAGGGAAAGCACTGAAGCATATCCACTCGCTGGAGACCATATCCGACCGGATTTCCCGGTCGAACGGTCTAAACACGGTTCCTTCCGGGAAGATGCCGGAGGATTTCAAGGCTGACAGGTGGGCACTATCGAAGGTACATATTTCCTTCTCCGGTTCTTGGAGAAGGTTCTGTTGGATGAATGTAGGAGCCGAGTCACCTGAACTGGATCTTGTTTGCCTTGGCATTTGGTCGCCTGAATTTTTCGCCGGAGAAAGAGGATAAAGATAAATATGAAGATGAGAGAGAGAATGTTACCTTTTCCTTGTCGATTATGATTAAAAAAGAGATGAGGATGAGAAGATATAGGGCATGATGAGTAAATATAGGCTAGGTAGTTGAAAACGGTCACATCATTGGTCTTATCTGATTAATTACCTCGGTCTTCGTAAAAATGTAACCGTTAGTGCAGGATAACAAACGGTAACATTTTTTGGGACAATTGTTATGGGCGGAATTTTGAGCCTATATCCTGGAAAGTATCTTGATTTATATCTTGATAATATAGTGTCTGTTTACATCTGGGATGCTGGTTCAGGATATTGGTAACATCCTGAATGGTATCCTCAGGATTACTAACGGATTATGTGCAGGTACGTGGGTTAGAAGCTATCAACGTTCACGAAGACTCATTCCGCGGAAGACTCGGTCCAAGTTGTTCAATGAAAGACGTTAAGCCCGCTTTCTTTGGTTCCAAACGGCTACTTATGGAATATTCGGGAGTATCCCATATTTATAGGAATTTTAGTTTACACTTTGTAACTATAAATAGGTGGGTATACCAGATCGAATAGGACATCACATTCACACTCGCTACACTCTAACACTCGCTCTCAAGCAATTCTCACTTTCATTCAAAAGCATTGTAACACTTAGCGATCTGGTCTATATCCTGCACTGTATCCTGACGTTTGAAGTAATAAGAAGAACAAGGCAGCTGCGATTGTCAGCTCCCGAGGTTTTATGCCGGCGATCTAGATTGATCAAGGGCTTTCCTCGTACATCTCGTGTCATTTACTTTACTTTTTTGCTCATAGTTTGATCATAGATACAGCTCAATATCCTGAGCCGTATCCTGAATACTGATTTTCTAAATAACTTAACCGGCATATTTTCAAGACACTTTCTAGCACACTACCTCACTTTACTAATTTGATCACTAAATTGCTTCGGTAATTTTTGACCAAAACACCTTGGACTTGGGAGGATCCTTGGACCTGGGAGGATCCTTGGACCTGGGAGGATCCTTGGACCTGGGAGGATCCTTGTACTTGGGAGGATCCTTGGACCTGGGAGGATCCTTGTACTGCATGCATTCCCACATATCCTCCTGACGTGAAGTATCCCTGGTGCTGAGAGGAGGATCCTGATGGCTGAGAAGAGGATTCCTGCGACTGGAAGTAAGAGCCAAATGCCTGACTCATTGTTGTTGTTCCATAACGCCTTCCTGGTAGTTCACCCAAGTATTGCACGTCCGGAACTGCTGAGTGTTGGGAAGTTATGACCGGAGTGTTGAAGTTCAGCGACCTTGGCATCAGAGGGGAGTGATCCTCCACTGATTTCTTCTGTTTCTTGATTTCATCGATCTCCCAGAGGATCCTTTCGATGGTTTTATCCTGCTCTTGTGCATGATTCCTCATCTGCAAAATCAGGGCATAAAGATCATTAGTAGTAGGATTAGTTGAAACAGAAGAAGTAGGTGGTTTTTGGAAAATAGGAGTTGGTTTCTTCGCAGCATTCTCAGCATTCTTCTGGGATCCAGAAGGTGGTGGAGGCAAAGGAGGAACGCCTTGTGAAGAACTGAATGAGGGCATCAAACTTGAAGTATTCTTCACTGAGGAAGCCATCTGTTTGCTTGTAGCGAATCGAAATGACCACGAAAACACGAATCTTTCTAGGAATGAAGCACCAATTGCCCCACGGTGGGCGCCAAACTGTTTTGGTCAAAAATCAAGCAATGACAATGTAACCAAACTTTCTGTTATGAGGTATGATGCTTGAATTGATGAACAACAATAAGGATCACTATGAAGTGTAATGAACAAGTGACACGAAGATTTATACGAGGAAAAAGCCCTTGATCAATGAATGATCTCCGGCATAAAAAACCTCGGGTGATGGAAACTACCGATCACCAACTCAAATTAAACAAGAAATGTATTACAACTTCGGATGATAGCGAGCTAAGTACAAGGATCACTATAGTGTATTGTGTAGAAAATGTGTGTAATCGCCAAGTGTGTTAGCGAAAGCTGATGAGAGCGATTGTATGAGTGTGTGTGTAGCCAAAAATAGCCAAGTGTTGTAAAAAATAGCTCGCTACCCCCTTAAAATTAGAAAATATCTAGCCTAACTAACTGTCCGTAAATCGTGCAAGTCCTCCACGACTCCATAACGTCCATTTCTGACCAAGCACGTGCGGAATAGACTCAGAATATTCTCCAGGAATATCGCCAAGACCAAGTCCAAGTTGATAGTCCTGCAAAACAATTACGAATTCAAAGTAGACAATCGTTAGTACAGGGATCCTTATGGTGATCCATGATCCTGATCCTGCAACACTTCTGAGGATCACTACTTCAGACAGAATTGAGGATCACTAAACCCAACAGTAAATAAGGATCACTGATCATTTAGAAATCCACCCCTAACAATTATACCTACTGATTACCACGTTTACTAGTCGAAGTGACGAGTCAAAGTTTCGGTCAAAAATGCGCGTTTTGTGCATTTTACGACGGAACTATTTTCGGGTACCAAATTAGTTTTATAACTTAGTTAGAGATGTTTTGACATGTCTAACTCGTCACTTCTAGTTTAGTGCTTGTTTAGGGTCATAAGTCGAGCTGTTTGACCACCGCTTTGACCTTCGAATCTGACCCGTTTGGTCGATCTTAGGATCCGACCAAACACATATTTGTGACCATAGTTGCATAGGGAATAACCTCCTAAGGTTATACCTTATGGTCACATCGTTTGGTTAGTGTTATGATACGTCAATTATTATATGCCTTAAAATGATCAAAATGCCCTTTTTGCGCATAAATCTATTTTAAGCATATGTAACCAACTTTTTGACATATAAACTGATATTGCAACTTTATTAAACTTTTCTTGGCATATAAGACTTATCATAGGACTAGTTTGACCATCTGAACGCGCATTTACGCAAATGACACGTTAAAGTAGCGTAAACTACCTTAACGGGTCATAAGGGGTCAAAAGCACTTAGGTTTCAATCCAAATCAGAATGTTAGGATTAGTAAACCATTTCATATGAGTTCCAACACTCATTTGGTTTATTAAACCTCATTCTATCCGATTCCTTGATTTATGTCCCGGTACACTAACATAGTATCCGATACACTGGGAACCACTTCAACACTTGAACTATTGATCCTTTGAGCTTTGTTATATCATTTAAGCAAGACCTAAACGCAACCCCATGTGAGTACATAGCTTCCCCTGTTTTATGCTTTCAAATGCTTTTGGGGTGATTCATATGTGTAACCGATTTATTTTCAAATGTATGGCAATTATGTGTTTACTAAGTGCTTTTGTGTATTATCCCGATTATGCAAACACGACGATTGAGACCACATCCTTATAGGATCTATCTATCTTCACAGTTAGATTCTTGTAGGATATTTTAAGTACAGTCTTAGATATTTCTATCTTCATAGTGAGATTTTAAAGAAGTGTTTTACACGACGATGATTATTTGTTTATGTGTAGAGATTGTTGGTGATTTTGATAATGAAACTAGAGTAATACAACAAGGACATGGTGGATACGCCGCTGGTACTTCCTATATATAAGTGTGCTTTTTGTACTACCCTTCGTGGCATTATCCCGAATCACCATTAGGATTTAGGATGTTATGATTCAATGATTCAATGCTCGATAAACCAAATCCTTATAGCATCTATCTATCTTCATAGATTGATTCTTGTAGGATGTTTAAAGTGCTAATTTGAAGTCCTTGATTGGATTTAATTGTGTACTTTAATGCGTATGTGACAAGACGATGTGACGAAACCAAATCCTTATAGTATCTATCTATCTTCATAAATTGATTCTTTTAGGATGTTTAAAGTGCTAATTTGAAGTCCTTGATTGGATTTAATTGTGTACTTTAATGCGTATGTGACAAGACGATGTGACGAAACCAAATCCTTATAGTATCTATCTATCTTCATAGATTGATTCTTGTGGGACGTTTAAAGTACATTTGAAATCCTTAATTGGATTCTTTGTGTACTTTAATGTGTGTTTACAAGTTAATGACAAGTTGACGATTATGTGTTTATGTGATTAGTAGTGATTTAGATAGCGAAATGAGTGTAATACCATAAAAACATGGTGGATACGTTGCTGGTACTTCCTATATATAAGTGTTCTTATTGTATTACTCTTGTAGCGTTATCCGAATCACTTTAGGATTCTTGTGTACAATTGATTCAATGTTCGATTATTCAAATCCTTGTAAAATCTTCCATATTTTCATATGTTAGATTCTTAGAAGGATACCTAAAGTATTATTATAAATTATTGATTTGATTTCTAATAATACTAACACGAGTTATAACCGATTTCAATATAGTTGTTATTAATCCTTGATTGGATTTCTAATAACACACTCACAAGTTTATGACCGATTTCAATGTGATTACAAAAGATCAAAGTACAATTTTCAGTGGCATAAAAATTACCTAGTAATAATCATATTGCCATATACAAAACTCTTTTGTCACAAGTTTTCACAATCAAGGTAGTGTATTGCAATATTAAACCTTTTTGCCATTCCTTGGCTCCAAAGATTTCATTTTTAATTAACAACTCTCGTAGTTGTTAAAGTATTGCAATACTAAAGTTTTGCCATTTATTTGGCTAACAAAACCTATGTACTCGCCAGCTTTTATGCTGACTCTCATTTTCACATATGTTTCAGGATTTCGATTATTCAAGCATGCAACGCATAGGATTGCATCCAGGCTTTAGACTTCTTTAATCAAAAGACAATTACATGTATTCTTTGTTTGCAAAACAATGTTAACATTAATGAAACAATTTAGTACCAGTTGTTGTGAGCAATTTGTAACGTGACTCCCCGATATTTCCGCCGCATGTTACGCGATTGGGGTGTTACATATGGTTGAGATGAAGAGTGGGTTTTGTGGTCAATATTATAAAGGATAATGCTAAAGATAGGAACAATGAGGTTTGAACCATCTTTGCGTTTTACATATTTCATTACGTATTAAAAATAGGAACGGTGAGTGAATTTGGAACCATCATTGCGTTTTACATATTTTATTAAGTATATACTTTTGTGGATAGGTATTACTGTAGTTCCTAAAAAAATCAATTTTTATGATGATAATAAATACCTATGTTTTACTCCATTGCCAAAAGTTTTATCTTTTCCTTCTTTGTTCATTGCGTTTTACAAAATAATGAAAAAACACAGTTTTATGTCCAATGTGTCTTACAAAAGTATGAAAAAACACATTTTTGTGTGCTTTTTGTCCATTGCGTTTTAGAAAAAACACTTTCTTTTGTGTTTTTAGCCAACTGCGTTTTAGAATAAACACTTTCTTTTGTGTTTTTAGGCAATTGCGTTTTAGAATAAACACTTTCTTTTGTGTTTTTTGTCTATTGCGTTTTAGAAAAAAAAAATACTTTCTTTTGTGTTTTTGTCTATTGTGTTTTAGGATAAACACATTTTTATGTGTTTTTTGGTCCAACGCATTTTAGAAAAAACACATTTTGAAGTGTTTTTAGTCCATTGCGTTTTAGGTAAAACATATTTTATGTGTTTTTAGTCCATTACGTTTTAGAAAAAACACTATCTTTTGTGTTTTTTGTCTATTGCGTTTTAGGGAAAAAAACACAGTTGTATGTGTTTTTTGGTCCAATGCGTTTTAGAAAAACACATTTTGAAGTGTTTTTAGTCCATTGTGTTTTAGGTAAAATACATTTTTATGTGTTTTTAGTGCATTGCGTTTTAGAAAAAAAAAACATTTTCTTTTGTGTTTTTTGTCTATTGTGTTTTAGAAAAAACACATTTTATGTGTTTTTTGGTCCATTGGGTTTTAGAAAAACACATTTTGAAGTGTTTTTAATCCATTGCGTTTTAGGTATAACACATTTTTATGTGTTTTTAGTCCATTGCGTTTTAGAAAAAACACATTCTTTTGTGTTTTTAGTCCAGTGCGTTTTAGAAGGAACACTTTCTTTTGTGTTTTTAGTACATTGCGTTTTAGAAAAAAAAAATCATTCTTTCGTATTTTTGTCCACCGCATTTTACGCATTTGGGTTATCGAAAACTTTTTCTTCAAAAGTATAACAATAGTGTGTTCTTTTTAAAGACAAAAAAAGCCCATTTTTATGGTGCAATTTAAAAAAAAAAAAATAATGTCGTATGAAAAAGTTATTAACGTTTTAAAAACGGGAGGAATTGGAGGATAGAGAAAATATTGACTTGGATGGACAAGAATACCCTTAGAATAACCCACGGGGCTTCTTTTTTTGTTCAATCTCACCCATTTAATCTTAACCCTTGATTATCTATAATACTATATAAAGCATTTCTCATGTCTAGAATTGCAATTTCCCCCACAATTTGTAAGACTCCATATCAAAAGTCAGGGCTAATTTCCATAACAAAACCCCAATTTTTCTCAATCCTCCTCTCTTAGACTCCAAATATCACCTATACTTTCAAACCCCAGACAACCCACACACCTGTTTTGTGTTGCAGAAGAAACTCCGGCGGCGGTGGTAACGGTGGGCCCCACGTCGGAAGCTGCTAGAAGATTGTATGTCGGTAGCATTCCTCAGACGACAACTAATGATGACCTCCAGAAGGTTTTTGAAGAACATGGTGTTGTTGAGAAAGTTGAGGTATTTAATTTGTGGGTGCTTTTTTATTTTGGTTGTGTTTGTTGGGTTTTGTGATTTTGACTTTTGAGATCAAATGGTATTTTTAGTTTGACCATCTTATTCAAGTTAAAATATACTGTCTTTTATTCACATGTGACTTTTGTTGGAAACAATAATGTATCTTTTGCTTGAATAATTGGAAACAATCCATTTTTGTTGTCAGAAGATTCAAGGATGTTTGAAGTTAAGTTTTCAGGTTGATTATGTAACTTTAAGAATCATAATCAGTAAATAAGATGATTATAGGATTAAAGTTGGTGATAGTTAAGTAAATGCGAAAAATCAAGAAAATGACTATTTTGATAAACCATTTTACTACCAACATTTTAAAAGTACAACCATGTACACATGAAAATGTAGCACAAGAGATTAATGTAGACTTGTATATCACTAATGTCGCAACCCCCGCCCCCTTATCTGTCCCGGGAACGGGCGGCCGCGAACATCAGTGTCGGTGGTATCATTTTGTTTATTAATTTGGCAGCGAAAATTTCATCAGGACCGTAGTTAGGAAATGTTTATCAGAGTAAAACCACCATATTTTATATTAATAACCACATGGGTAAAACCCAAGTTTCTTATTACAACATAGGGATAAACCCTATTTTATTGAATTTAAAACATCGCCTTTTAGGTAACTTTTATAGCCACATTTTTCCAAGCCGTCAGTGCTCTCAAGCTGGCTTTCTTCTAATTTGGCTTTCACATTTTGTTACCTGAAACGCGTTTTAAAAACATTTGTCAGTGGGAAATACTGGTGAGTGAATCCCAATTTAATCAAGAAGAGTTTTATCAATTAACACAGTATTGAGAGCTATCACATTGTTTATTTCTACACAATTACTCATTCAGTATTGTCAATCCTGACTGGTGGGTCATATTACCCATTGGCTAACTCGTTGTCCAATGGTAACGTGTTCCACATTTTGTATACAAAACCCCAACATACCGGCAATAATTGAAGAACTACAAAGACTCAATCACTGCTTAATCATATTGTAAAGCATTTAAGGTTTTGTAAAACATTTCACAAAAAAAGTTTACAAAAAGAGGATAAACTCACTTTGCTGTCTTAGACTTCTTTTAGGGTTTCCGGGTGAATTATCTATAATTTACACAAATGTACATATGTTAGTATAATAACCCTTTATTTATATTAATGACACCCTCCCCGAGATGGCATTCCAACAACTATGTCGGGCAGAACCACGACAGTCGTTACGGAACCCTAGATCAATCGGGCAGCGTATCTAATACGTAACCAGGGTTATAATACTTACATCGGGGCAGAACTTCGTTAATTAGGGGAATATAATACCCGAGTATAGCTTATACTATGTAATATTTCGAGAGAGAAAAGAATTTTGAGCGAATTTTCTGAAGACCCGATGCCTGCTATTTATAGCGCCTGAAATCAGGTTTCTCGCGGCCCGAGTTAAGGTTAGTCCTCGGGTTACGCGGCCCGCGTAGTAGGGGGTCTAGGCGTAGGTGATCCGGGTCACGAATAGGTTCAACACGTGTTGACACGTGTCAACACCGGGTGCGGCCTCGTTGTTACTCGCTCGCGGCCCGCGTAGGCAGTAGCCAAAGGCTACGCGCCCCGCGAGAGCCTCATTTTTCTTGTTTTTATTTTATTTTTATAAAAATTAAAGGTATTCGGGGTCTGTTTTCGCGTACGGGGTGTATTTTAGGACATATAAGGATATTTAAAAATATATTTGGGTGTTAGAAAAATTTCAGGAGGGTTGTTATATCCTCCCCACCTTGTTTTAGTGCTCGTCCTCGAGGTCTACTGGAACAAGTGTGGATATTTCCTTTGCATTTATGATTCAAGCTCCCATGTGTATTCTAGTCCTCTTTTGGAGTCCCGCTTCACTTTGACCAGAACTAATCTCTTGTGTTTGAGATTCTTGACTTTCCTGTCTTCAATTTGTAGAGGTCTTTCTACAAATTTTAACTGTTCATTTACCTCTATATCCTTAAGAGGTATTATCAGTGATTCATCAGCTAACCATTTCTTGAGATTAGATACATTAAATAAATCATGTATTCCTGCCATTTCCTCTAGCAGTTGTAGCTGATAGGCTACAGGTCCTATTCTTCTAATAATCTCAAAAGGTCCAACATACTTGGGGCTTAGCTTTCCCCTCTTGATGAATCTTACCACTCCTTTCCAAGGAGAGACCTTTAATAATACTTTATCTCCTTTTTGAAATTCCAACGGCTTTCGTCTGTTATCAGCATAACTCTTTTGTCGATCATGTGCTGCTTTCAGTCGTTCCTTAACTTGAATGATTTTGTCTGTTGTTTCTTGTACAATCTCAGGTCCAGATGGTTGCTTTTCTCCAATTTCTGCCCAACAGACTGGCGTTCGGCACTTTCGTCCATAAAGTGCTTCGAATGGTGCAGCATTGATACTTGTGTGATAACTATTATTATAAGAAAATTCTATCAATGGTAAGTGATCGTCACAATTACCTCCGAAATCAATTACACAAGCTCTAAGCATGTCTTCCATGGTCTGAATTGTCCTTTCGCTTTGTCCGTCCGTTTGAGGATGATAAGTTGTGCTTAGATTTAACTTGGTTCCCATTGCTTTTTGGAAACTTGTCCAAAAATGAGAGGTAAAACGACTATCTCTGTCAAAAACAATTGATAGAGGAATTCCATGTAAAGAAACTACTTCATTTACATATAATTTAGCTAATTGTTCCATACTGAAAGTTTCCTTCATTGGTAGGAAATGAGCTGACTTGGTTAGCCTGTCTACAATCACCCAGATTGTATCATTACCTTTTCTTGTTTTGGGTAATTTAGTAACAAAATCCATTGTTATTAATTCCATTTTCCAAACAGGCATTTCTAACTGTTGCAATAAACCTGAAGGTTTCTGATATTCAGCTTTGACTTGTGAACAGGTTAAACACTTGGCAACATATGCTGCTATATCCTTTTTCATTCCTATCCACCAAAAATTCTTTCTTAAATCCTGATACATCTTATCACTTCCAGGATGCATCGTATACTTAGACCTATGGGCTTCTTCGAACATACGGTGACGTAGGTTTCCTAATTTAGGTATCCACATCCTTTTCTTATGGAATCTCCAAATTCCATCTGTTCCTCGTTCTAATTCCTTAATCATTCCTTTTAACTTCTCAGCATCATCCTTGATTACTGATTCTTGTGCTTTTCTAATCTGTTCATTTAAATCTACTTGCAGATTTAATTTAAGTGAACGTACCCTTTTTGGCTTTTCATGATACTTTCGGCTTAAAGCATCAGCAACTACATTTGCCTTTCCTGCACGATACTGGATATCACAATCATAATCACTAAGTAATTCCATCCAGCGTCTTTGTCTCATATTCAACTCCTTTTTCCCGAAGAGATACCTTAAACTCTTATGGTCTGTGAAAATGGTAAACTTACTACCATATAGGTAATGTCTTCAAATCTTAAGGGCGAAAACTATAGCTCCTAACTCTAGATCATGGGTTGAATAATTCTCTTCATGATTCTTAAGCTGTCTAGAAGCGTAAGCTATAACCTTTTGACGTTGCATCAACACACATCCATAACCTAACTTAGAAGCGTCACAATAGATTACAAAATCTTCAGTTCCTTCTGGTAACGCTAGTATGGGTGCATGGGTTAATCTTTGCTTAAGGATTCTAAAGGCTTCTTCTTGTTTTGGTTCCCATTCAAACTTAACGGATTTACAGGTCAGCTTAGTTAAGGGAATGGCTATTCTAGAAAAATCTCGAATAAATCTTCTATAATAACCGGCCAATCCTAAGAAACTTCTAACCTGAGTTGGTGATTCAGGGGTTTTCTAATTGGTTATCACCTCGATCTTGGTGGGATCTACATGAATTCCTTCATGATCAACTAGATGTCCAAGAAATTGTACCTGTTCTAGCCAAACTCACACTTCGAAAACTTAGCATAAAGCTTCTCTTTTCTCAATAAACTTAGAAGTGCGTGCAAATGCTTTGCATGTTCCTCTTTACTCTTAGAGTAAATGAGAATATCATCTATAAAGACAATTATGAATTTATCAAAATATGGTTTACATATTCGGTTCATCATGTCCATGAATGCAGATGGGGCATTGGTTAAACCAAATGGCATGACAGTAAATTCATAATGGCCATACCTTGTTCTGAAAGCGGTCTTAGGAATGTCCTCTTCCTGTACCTTTAATTGATGTTATCCTGACCTTAAATCGATTTTAGAGAAAAATCGTGCTCCTTGCAACTGATCAAATAGATCATCAATTCTAGGTAATGGATACAGATTCTTAATTGTGACCTTGTTCAATCCACGGTAGTCAATGCACATACGCATTGATCCGTCCTTCTTTTTAACGAATAAGATCGACGCTCCCCAGGGTGATGAACTTGGCTGTATAAATCCTTTCTCTAACAATTCATCTAATTGTTTCTTTAGTTCCTGCATTTCTGCGGGTGCCAAACGGTAAGGTGCCTAGGCAATTGGTGTTGTCCCTGGTATTAGGTGGATTCTGAATTCAACTTCCCTATCTGGAGGTTGTCCTGGTAGATCTTCTGGGAATATATCTGAAAACTGGGATACTACTGGAATATCCTTTAATTCTTTTTCTTTAGTGTTAGTGATTATGGAAATCAAATACACTAATGACCTTTTTCTTATGTAACTTGTTGTTTTCATCACAGAGATGAACTTTGTGGATTTAAGGGTTTTATTTCCTTTAATTGTGATCTTTTCACCCCTTGGTAAATTTACTTGAATTGACTTTTGATCACATAAAATACTGGCTTTATTGGCTATTAACCAATCCATTCCTAATACAATATCAAATCCTGCCAGATTCATTGGGTAAAGGTTTGCAATAAATTTCTGATTTAAAATTTCTATTCTTGCTCCCTGCAAGATCTCAGAAATCTTAATGGTTTCCCCATTTGCTGCCTCTACTAGACATTCTTGTGAAAGTTTAGTTAATGGTTGATTGAGTAATTTGCAAAATGAAGTATTAATAAAACTTTGGTTTGCACCAGAGTCAAATAATACTTTCGCAAAAACATCATTAACTAAAAACGTACCGGTGATCACATCCGGGATCATCTTTGCTTCTTCTGCAGTTAGAACAAATGCTCTAGCATTTTTAGTATTCTTGGTGTTTGTAGCTGGAGCTAGCTTTGGACAATTAGGCTTGATGTGGCCTTGCTCTCCACAGTTGTAGCATATCTTGTTGCTAATCTTTTTCCTGCAATCTTCCTCCTTGTGTCCCGATATTTTGCAGAAGTTACAGTATATGGAGCATCTTCAGGAATGCTTCCTTTTTCAATACTTGCAGTAGGGTGTAGAGGTAGAACCTACATTTCTCCCACGGTTAGAATTTCCAGAACGGAATTCTTGTGTAAGCTTCTGGGTTAGGTTCCTCCTTTGATCCTCTTCTCGTGTACGGACTAATTCATATGTCAATGTATGGCTAGTTCTACAGCTTCTTCTATAGTTTGGGGTCAAGCTGCCTTGACTACATGCCTTATCTCTCCAATTAATCCCCAGATGTAACGGGAGATTAATACTGGTTCAGGTGAAGCAAGGGTTGGCACTATTCTAGCATATTCAAAGAATAACTTAGTGTACCCCTTACTATCCACACCAGTCATTCTAAGGTTTAAGAACTTGTTTGCTATCTGTTCTTTTTCATTAGGAGGGCAGAATTTCCTTTCTACCATGTTTTTAAATTCCTCCCATTCCATATTGTAAGTTCTATTACTTCCTCTAGTCTGGAGGATAGTATTCCACCATTCTAGTGCTGAATTCTTAAATAGATTAGAAGTAAACATTATCTTATCCTCTTCCGCACATTTACTTATTCTTAAGACTGCCTCAGTCTTTTCTATCCAGCGTAGAACTGCAACGGCCCCTTCATTGCCCGAGAATTCCATTGGTTTACAAGACCAGAATTCTTTGTAAGAACAACCGTAAGACACGATTCTTCTTCTTTTGGGAATGGGCACTTGAAGTATAGGTCCATTGTTCACGCTGTGTTCAGGTTCAGTTGGTCTCTTACTACTATTCTTATTTTTATTATCAGCTTCCCTAACCGTTTGAATAATATATGGCATCGCATCTATTATTCCTTGTGCCACTACGTGTTGGATGGCACTGTTATCCACTTGGTTTCCATTGTTGTTGTTCGGATTTTCGTTACCTGGGTTATTGTTACTCTGGTTATCGTTATTCAGATTTTCCTGATTCACTTCGTCGTTCATCTGAATTTTAAACAATTATCACGTATTAATATCACAAGATAATATCTTAATATGATCAATCACATGACACGCATTTTGATCAAAAACGTCGAGCATTGCGACTTTACTCTTTCTTATCTATTATACATCTATTACAAACTAATACTGAATTTTGAAAATTACATTACTACTATGCATCGCTAACCACAAAGTGGTCTATACTACAACATATATTATTATTACACATATTATTATTATTATTATAAAAAAATTTTCATAAAAACATATTATATATTATTATTATTATTATATTATTATTATTATTATTATTACCAACTCCACCATCCCCTTTACTGGTCTGGATTCATCCAGTAATCCATATTGCGCTCGTCATATTTCCAGACGAGTCGCCCTCCTACATGCCTCATCCTCTCACCACTCTCTAAGATTTCTTCTCCGAAAGTTCGGAGCTCATGCACATTTTCTGCACTCATTGGGGGTGTAGGTGCTGGTACTGGGTCTGGGTACTGGGGCATGGGATTCTCCTGAGGGTACGGATTCTCTAAGATCTCCCTAATGTATTCATTGTTGTCATAGTAGGGATCTAGAGGGTCCAGACCTGGATAGGCTGCTAAGTTTGGCATGGTTTCGTCGTTTAGGTGATAGCGTGGCACATAATCCCTATGATCATCGAACCATGGATTATAATTTGGATCTAAGGGATTAGGGGCTGGTATCCTAAGTATCTCCTCAGGGTTGAAATCATGCATTTCTATCTCCATCGGCTGAGTGGGGAACAAAGGTAAGGGTTGTGGGGCTACTAGTTGTTCCAGATTGGGGTCGGCAGCAGTTGTTGCTAGGATATGAAAATTGGCTAAGCTCCTATTAAGCATATCCTGCGTATGGGTATCTGACTCTCGCTTAACGGCTGCTAGTACTCTTTGCTGTTGCAACTTTCGCATTCTTTTCCTACGCTCGAATGCTCCCTTACTGAACCATCCTCTCTTTTTCTGAGGGAATGGCTCTTCAGACTAAGCCTTAAAGACAAACATCCCTTCTTCCTGATCAGTAGAATACCCAGAGAGGGTAGGCTGGGAAGAAGTTCCTTCACTCCTAGGCGAATCAGACAACTGACGATACACGTCCGAGGGTCCTTGATCACTCATACTGTAAACTAACAAATAGTCAAATAACACATAACAATAAAATACAGATATGCACGTAGTTTCATAATTTATTTCCAAACAATTTAGATAATATATTGATGTCAGCAAAACACTTCTGTGGCTGAATCAGTGGCTTAGCTTTGATACCACCTTCTGTCGCAACCCCCGCCCCCTTATCTGTCCCGGGAACGGGCGGCCGCGAACATCATTGTCGGTGGTATCATTTTGTTTATTAATTTGGCAGCGGAAATTTCATCAGGAACGTAGTTAGGAAATGTTTATCAGAGTAAAACCACCATATTTTATATTAATAACCACATGGGTAAAACCCAAGTTTCTTATTACAACATAGGGATAAACCCTATTTTATTGAATTTTAAACATCGTCTTTTAGGTAACTTTTATAGCCACAATTTTTCCAAGCCGTCAGTGCTCTCAAGCTGGCTTTCTTCTAATTTGGCTTTCACATTTTGTTACCTGAAACGCGTTTTAAAAACATTTGTAAGTGAGAAATACTGGTGAGTGAATCCCAGTTTAATCAAGAAGAGTTTTATCAATTAACACAGTATTGAGAGCTATCACATTGTTTATTTCTACACAATTACTCATTCAGTATTGTCAATCCTGACTGGTGGGTCATATTACCCATTGGCTAACTCGTTGTCCAATGGTAACGTGTTCCACATTTTGTATACAAAACCCAAACATACCGGCAGTAATTGAAGAACTACAAAGACTCAATCACTGCTTAATCATATTGTAAAGCATTTAAGGTTTTGTAAAACAGTTCACAAAAAGGTTTACAAAAAGAGGATAAACTCACTTTGCTGTCTTAGACTTCTTTTAGGGTTTCCTGGTGATTTATCTATAATTTATACAAATGTACATATGCTAGTATAATAACCCTTTATTTATATTAATGATACCCTCCCCGAGACGGCATTCCAACAACTACGTCAGGCAGAACCACGACAGTCGTTACAGAACCCTAGATCAATCGGGCAGCCTATCTAATACGTAATCGGGGTTATAATACTTACATCGGGGCATAACTTCGTTAATTAGGGGGCTATAATACCCGAGTATAGCTTATACTATGTAATATTTCGAGAGAGAAAAGAATTTTGAGCGAATTTTCTGAAGACCCGATGCCTGCTATTTATAGGGCCTGAAATCAGGTTTCTCGCAGCCCACGTAAGGTTAGTCCTCGGGTTACGCGGCCCGCGTAGTAGGGGGATCTAGGCGTAGGTGATCCGGGTCACGAATAGGTTCAAAACGTGTTGACACGTGTCAACACCGGGTGCGGCCTCGTTGTTACTCGCTCGCGGCGGCCCGCGTAGGCAGTAGCCAAAGGCTACGCGCCCCGCGAGAGCCTCATTTTTCTTGTTTTTATTTTATTTTTATAAAAATTAAAGGTATTCGGGGTCCGTTTTCGCGTACGGGGTGTATTTAAGACATATAAGGATATTTAAAAATATATTTGGGTGTCAGAAAAATTTCAGGAGGGTTGTTATAACTAATGGCACGGGGTGGGTACTAAATAATAAAGATCGACAATGACACGTCAACCCTAGACCAAAAATGGTATGGTTTACGTGGTCATCTTGTTTAACTATAAGACTTTGAGACCTAAGCCATAAAAATGTTCTTTTATTTTGTTTCAGATGTGACCATTTGACCCTCCACCCAATCAAGTGTATTTGAAAATTCGTCGGTATCGCTACTACTTTAAAAAAAACTTGGTTAATTGGCCATTTTCATTATTTTTACCTTGTAAATTTATCTATGCTAAAAGTCGCCTGTTCAGTGTCGAGGTTTCATGCTTTTCCATTTGCTAAAATGTCAACCTCACAATCAATTACCACAACAACGTCCTAATCAGTAAAAAAATGTTAACAGTTTTGTATAACACGGTTTCGCAGGTAATGTATGATAAATACTCAGCAAGGAGTCGAAGATTTGGTTTTGTCACGATGAAGACGGTTGATGATGCAAATGCCGCTATTGAGAAGTTAAATGACACGGTGAGTTGCTTCGTTTTCTTCCACTACATGCCAAATTTACATGTCTGCCATCAACAGGGGCTTCACATATATGGACATTTTGTATGAACAGGAAATCGGAGGGCAAAAAATTAAAGTAAATGGTACAGAGAAGCCTGTGACTGGAGTCACTTCTTCACTTACTAAATTTGATGAAACTCCATTTGCTGACACCCCTTACAAACTCTACGTCGGAAATCTTGAAAAAATAGTTACATCAGATTCACTCAAAAGCTTCTTTGCAGAAAAGGGAAACGTTGTTGGTGCCAAAGTGTCACGAGTTCCTGGGACTTCAAAGTCGAGTGGATTTAGGTTTGTTTCATTCTCTTCAGAAGAGGAGGTAGAAGCTGCCATTTTGTCTTTCAATGATGCTGTAAGTTCGTACATCCTGGATGTTTGTTGTATTCGCATAGCCATGGCCCATGTTTGAGTGTTTTGAAAATAAATTACAAAATGTCTTATTTGTTCTTGCAGGTGCTTGAAGGCCAAAAGATTCGTGTAAATAAAGCATAGTGCGTCAGGAAACAACTTTCAGTGGATTTTTTGTATGAGTGGTGGTGGAGGTAAGTGGTGGGTGAATTGTTACAACTGTTCACTTTAGCTTGTATCTATATTGTTTTTGGTTATTACTTCATTGATGCTTAAAACTGAAAGGTTGATGCATCAACTTGCTTAATAGTGGTTTCTGTAGGTAAATTCTAATAATATATTTCTTAGGTAAATTCAACAGGCGGAAACGAGCCGTGATCTGTGGAATATCGTATAGGAGAACGAAGCATGAGTTTAAAGGTTGCATCAATGATGCCAAGTGTATGAAGTATTTATTGATTAATAAGTTTAAGTTTCCGGAATCTTCTATTCTCATGCTCACCGGTAAATTTCTGCTGATTTTGCCTAATACTTTCTTTTTTAATTTGATATTGATGTTTGTTTTAGTTTAAATTATTAGGTTTGACCTCTAGGTTTTCTCAAAATTATTGAAAATTATGTTATTTTGATCATAGTGACGATTGGTTTGACCGAACGAAGAACGAAGACTGGTCAACTTCTGAAAGCATCCTGATTAAAAACTTCTTTTAGGACATGTAGCAATTGTGCCAGGCAGGGATGAGAAATTTCGTACCGAATGCCAGTACCAACCAAATATATATATCTTACGGTTTTCTGGTTTTGAAGTTAGCTCAATTTCAGTGTTGGTGATATGTGGTATGATAATGTTTTAAGACGTTTAATGGTACCATGCAGTATTCGATTTTGGTTTTAGGCTTTTAGCTAAATTTTAGTATCGGTACCATGTGATACCATACCGGTTCGATACGGTATCAGTACTGATCTCATCCCTTGTGTTAGGCTTGATGGAATGTACAATGGTTGCTTTGATTTGCCCTATGCAACATTGTTAATGTGTTACAACTTTTTTCGGATAAATTTAAAATGACTGTCCAAATTTATCTTATTTCATCATGTTAAAGTTTCCTGAGGAAATTGAATTTTTATAGATTCACAACTTTGAAGTGGAATATGGTGTTTGTTTAAGTTCATTTGAAAAATGTATTATGTTATCGGTGATTTTGCGGAAAATGGAACTTGATGGATTATAAAGAGCTGCATGAATGTCAAAAAGTAATTATTCTTAATAGAAGAGATCAAGAATGAAGAATCTAACATAAAGTAGAGTAATACATTTTAATAAAACGTGCCCTTAGACCATAACGAAATCAGGTATTGGGCTCACTAAAGGAAAAGAATAAAAGATGCGGAACAAAAAGGGGAGTGGTAACTATGGCGGCGAAGGTAATCTTCGTTCATTGGGGTACATAATCTTGAAAACCTAAATTTTGTAAGTTTTAGTTTGTTGTGTAAATCAATTTTTATCAGCTTTATGGTTTGTGTTTTTGTTTTGTTCGTGGGTTTAGGTCAGCTATGAGCTTTTAAGGCTAAATCGATTCCGCGGATTATCATTGAGCATTGTACAGCTATTCTCAAAGTAGGCCATTTTGTTTAATATGATAAATTTAACTTTTAAGTGTGAGATGTAACTTAGTAACTTACCTCAGTCGCTTTTGAAAGGTTGTCAAACTTGTTTTTAATCTTTTTGAACTAAAATATCCAACCAATGAAAGTGATTACGCTAAACAGTTACTCCACAATTGCCTGGGCGAATTCTCTTAGTAAGGGGATGCAAGAAAATGTATAATACGGGTAAAAAGGGAGGAACCCATCAGAAACCGCCTTCAATTTTGTCAACGCTTTGGTTGACATGGCATTTGCATACGCAGGCCATTACGTTGTGCTAGAGATCCAGGATACGATCCTCTCGACACCCTAGAAGCCTTCCCAAGGGACCCATGTGGAGAAGTATATTGATAAAGTTTGGCTTGTTGGCCGTAATATAAAGAATGAAACCTTGATAAGAACTTTACTTTAATTCCTTTTGTTTATTTTGATTGTTTGCATAGGCGTATAATGAGAACCACACCTAATATATTATAATTTTTTATTGTTTTAAGGTTTGAATTATATTCCCGTACCGTATTATCGACTCCGCAGCAACGCGCGGGTTTCCCACTAGTTTAATAAATAGTCAAGATTACTTCATATCCTTCCTACATAAAACATACTTCCTATTATATTCTGACCCTATATTTATATAGTCGTATGCGTTAGAAAAATCGGATGATATATTAGGTGTTTTGCTCGACTAGTTTTGTTACTATTTATAAATAAAAATAAAATATTTATAGTAAAACTCTATGGAATAATATTTAATATTGAAAATACGCGCAAGTGTAACAAAAAAAATTTATGAATCATAAATAAAGAGACTAGGTTTTTAAGTTTTGAAAATATACGTTTCAAAATAGAAATTTTTATGAATGATTTAATAATATTAACAATTATAAGTATTTTTAACTAATCCTAGAAAATAGAAAAAATTATATAATTTCTTATATAATACATATTTCTTTGATATAATACTCTCTCTCTCTCTCTATATATTATAATTAAATAGAATACATTTGTGTGATAGTTGAGAATTTGGAATTGCATACATAATTACATATGTACATATATTTACACTTATATAATTGGATATAATTATTTAGATTGATGTGTAGATATAATAACAATAAAAATAAAATCCTAATGTGTTTTATTAATCAAAATAGAGGTACAAATACAATGGAAAAACTAGATGGCAAGTACATAGATAAAATATCCTTGTTGTTACACAAAATGACAAACCAAGCTAAAAACAAAGAAAATCAAGAATACATCAAGTTGCAGCAAAATATAAGGGTCGTGCCTGCAAGGCACACCCATATTTGCCAAATTCTTAAGTAAAGACAAAATAATTTGGAATTAACCACGTGGCTTCCTGATCACAACAAAAGGACACCAACGAGATGACAACTTGCAAATATTCGGAATGATTTTGAGTTGACCACGTGACGTGCCCAGTCGCCGATTTTAACCTATAAATAGAAGCCTCCTCCTACCATTTTTCTTGCTTAATTCTTGTCTCTCTCTCTCTACATTACACTCTAAGTTTACCTCTTTCTACTTTGGTTTTCTAGGTTTTGTAAGAACACTTGAATTTATTTTCAATCTTGTGATGTTTGATAAAAACCAAGAGTTTGTTAATATTTATCTTAAAAGCCATGAGTTGCTAAGCTCTTTTGGTGACTTGGGGAAAACTAACCCATTGATGGGACGTTAACTAAAATATTATGGATAATCTTAAGGTATGTGTAAATGAGTTTAAGTAATTAATCACCACATTGAAAGTGAATTTTCTAAACTTTTAAAAATAAATCATCAACCTAGTGTTAGTTAAGTCAAACACTCACGTTTTCTATGTTTATGTAGTAACCAACATGTTAGTTGCTTTAAAGAGGGTTAGAGAAATGGTTTGGGATTTCGGGTTTGGTAATTCTTGCCTCATCATGATGGAAAAATCTAAGCGTTGAGAACTTGGTCTTTTTCATTTCCACTACTCTTAAGGAGATAGCACCAAATCAAGAGGTCATTAGTGGTTGGTGGACTAGACCACTTATGAGTAATTTTTATTTAACACTAAACCCCAATAATGGGTAAGTGTTATGTCGATGGATTTCCATGGTATTTAGTTCCATTGTTATGGGTTTGATTCCGACATCACATATGGCATCCTTGTTGCTTCTTTTCAATAATGTTGAGATGTAACAATGCCCACTAAATTGGGTTCTCTGATTTCATGGCATTAACATACACATATTTTACTTTCTTCAAAGAATGATTTTAGGTGGTTGTTTCGCAAAGTACTTGGAACAACTTTCCGAAAAGGCATATCATTTGGTACCCTTTACCGGAGCCATTTCATTTTTCATATAGTAATCTTTTGTAAGTCCATAATCGACTAAGTTAGCATTAACATCAATGGGGAGTTAAACCCAAGTGACAATTTCTTTAAACAGTTTTCCAAAACCAATATCATTTATTTTTTTTATGTTTTTATGTAAAACTACAAAAACAATAAAACACTTCTTTTTACATATTTGACTAGACGTTGACAGTATTACCATACTAAAAGTTTAGCTTGATTCGGTGCCTTAGTATTTTTTTTTTACATAGAGCTAATTATGAGTCTGGATTAGAGTTTCTGTAAGGTGTCTATTATGAACTTTGCAGCTTTTTCACGTGAGTGTGGTAGCTCACCCACCTCTTTCAACCCATTCAACGGCTGCTAAAGTTCATCGAACATTCAGTTCAAAATTAGCAAAGAATTATATGGAAGGTCACATGAGAATTTGAGTAAACAATTCATTTGCATCGATTCCATCAGGGGAATGCTCCAAGGTTCTCGTTGAGCACACTTGCTTTAAAAAATAAATTATTGCAACACTAACACATTTTCTTCAAATATGATTTATTATTAGTTTGCGCAAAACTATATTAAAATTGTGAATAAGAGCGATGTAGGATATAGGAGATGGAGATTGTTTCAGTGTCTGGGCTGAAGTGAAGGACTATTCTCAAGTTCCTAAAAATATATTATTCTCAATGTAGAAGCACTTTAACCATGTGAATAAAAAGCAAAATGTTTTAGTACTTATTGAGAATAACCTGCTTGAGAGTGATGGCTATAGGAATTTACTATGTCCATGTCATATTTTAGTTTTTTTCATTCGTGATAAGCCGTTTTTGAATAATATCATCTGTTGATAGTAGGTTCAAATAAAATAATAATAATAATAACAATAAGATATATAGGTGAGGAAAGATATTTTGAAAGTATAAGCTTGTTTCCAACATCTTTTATCTGTTCAACAATTTTGTTGCAAGACTACACTTAAATACAAAGATTATTTTTATAACCTAATACCAAGGTTTTGAAAACTGGACAGGTTGGTCTGAACGGGAACTGTGGTTTGGTCGGTTCGGTTCATGGTATCAGACCATTTTGGGTTGTAACCGTCTTATACCAATGACTGACGGTCAAACCGGAAAACCTATCGACAAGTCCGGAAAATCGTGGTGATCGAACTAAAAATTGCGTAAATTCTTCTCATTTGACCCTATTTATTTTTACATCTGGTCACCAGTAAGGAGACTGATTCGACATCTTCTCCAGTCCAGAAAACATTACTCTCCCCTCTAGTTAAAAAAAAAAGAAATAAAAAGAAAATGAAGAAAAATAGTTAAATTATATGTTTAAGGGTGAAAATATCATTAAAACCCTAACAGTATACAATCATATTACGTGTAACGCTTAAATCTTTCTCAAAATTCAAATCACGCTCCACCATTATAGCTCATCTCTGTCCCCTCTCTCACCAAGTAAGCTCCACGAAACTCTTAAGTGTGAATGTTTGTTTATGATTGAAAAGCATCCGGTTAGAAACATAGAGGATTCTCTTGATTTAGGGGAAACGTTGTGGAACCGTGCTCCTGAATTTGAATCAAGGTTATCAAAATATCATTTGCTAATGGTTCATATAATTTTGTGTTTAAACTAATGGTTCATAAAATTTAGTGTTTAAATTTTGATTTATTAGTTTTTATTGTTAGCCATCCTTTAGAGGTAGATTTTACGGTTCATTTAGTTAAAGTTCTGTCATTTGAGTTTTTTAAGTGTCTAGTTGCACAGGGTTTGAACAGATAACCAAACTTAAGGTTTCGTTTATGCAAGTTAGTAGAGCAATCGAAGTTTCTGCACATGCATAATGATCTAATTCTGATCTGATTCTTGTATTGTTAGTTAGTCCCAAACGGTCTATTATTGACTTCGCTTTTTATTTTTATCATCTAGTAGTGAATGTTGCGTAGGTGATGTATGATGCCACCTTGCAATCCTGGTTGGGAGCCACTAGCCCACATTGGTGGTCATGTCCATGACTTTTTCAAGCACATCTATGATTATGGTGTAAGCGAAGATGTAACCAGTCACTTTAACCTTTATAACTATCACCTGATTCTCCAAGATTACATGATTTCTCAACCTTACGTCATATTTATTATGCGATTTTCAGTTTCCTGAATTGAGTCATCATATACCAGTGCCTACTCAAATTTTCATGTGATATTTTATTTCATTCCAAGCTAGTTTTGAACTTAAGGTTCAAAAAACTTTAGTTGCCATTAATTGGGCTGAAAGAGGTGGGCAAGCAACCATACTCGCTTGAAAAAGTTGCAAAAATCATAATAGACATCATACAGAAATTCAAGATAGAAAATGACATTACGGTTTATTCTCTAATCAAAACTCATAATTAGATCTATGTAAACAATGCTAAGCCACCGAACCAAACTAAACGGGTTTGGGGTCCGGTTCCCGCTCCGGTTTTCATATCTTGTTGCGGCACACTTAACGAAATCGTCCTCAGTTTGATAACATATAGGTTTGTGCTTCAATAAATTCCACCACCAAGTTGCAGAAGGAGCACTAATGATTCGATTTAAAATCAAAATTTAACCATCCTATATAAATATGGTGCCAATATTATGTGAACACGTATACAAAAAGTTGAACAACACTCTGACGATGTAAAATACACACAATAAGCTAGGTAATATCCTTGTAGAATGTAATTCATGACACCACAGTCAACAGCAGATATATAAACAAATCTTTTACCCCCTGTTATAAAAACAAAATTTGATAAAATTGACGACACATTTAGATGGATTTTTATTTTGGAAAAATGTACTTCACATTTTGATGTTATGTTCAAATACATACACTTCCTTTATGTTTTGAGTTATATTCGATGAATCTTTTATCATTGTGTTCATGATGTTAAACCCTTTAAATGTCATATCAAAATTATAAAACATTTTTACTAGAAATATACGTAGATTAGCGTTTGAAGAGGTGTGTAAATTACATTGAACTTGAAGAATTGAAGAAAGTAAATTACTATATTAGTGTCTATGATCTTTCCCTATATTAGAAGTAGTAAATTTTTAAATAAATGACTACTTACTTTTTTTTAACGGCTAATTTCTTTAATCTCCTGTCGTCTACTCGTCTGTGGGACATGAACCCAGGACTTTCCCTTTCTCAAATAAATGACTACTTACTTATATGTTAGGGTGTTATAGTTGCCAGTTGGAATGAAAAAAACGGAACATAAACAACAATTTGACTTAGGCTCAAACTTTATTATGTTTTATTTTGTAAATATGGGTAATAATTACAAGATTGAAATGTACACCCCACAATCTCACTTACAAACACCATTAACTAATTAACTAATGTGATGCGGATTCAAGTCTCGTAATAAAATGGGCAATAGGTGAATTTCAAGAGTATGTTTTAAGGGGTGTATATTCACCCTGATCCAATCCCCGCCTTGGTATTATCTCCACCGTGGTATTAATTCTGTCGGCGCAAGTCGTTATAAAACCGGCTGATGAACTCCTCAGCCGCTTCATCCACATGGCAGTCCTCATCCACACTACTCAACGGAAATGGAGAGTCAGTCACCCTCAGTTTCCTAACCATCGGACTCCTCCCAAACCCGGGCAGTGCAGGTGAAGCAGTCTCACTATGAATCATCTCCAGGGCTTTCATCACCGCTACATTGATGTCAACATCCTCACCATGTTGATTGCTGGAATTATTATGGTGCTTCTTATGGAATGAAAATAGGGAGAACTTGTGGTTATTAGTTGAAGGGTCGTATTCGCTAGGTGGCGAGTGATGGTTGGTGGAGAAGGCCGTGGAGTTGTTGTGGTGGTGGAACATGAGATGTTGCAATGCCTTTCGGATGATCTTGCCACGCTTGATCATCAAGATGAACTCCATCAACAATCTTTTCTTGGATATGCCGGATTTTCGTAGCATGAAGAACACTGCACGAACCAAACTCCAAACCTTTTTGGCTAAGACTGGTACATTTTGTTCCATTTTTTCTATAAATATGAAGGTTTTTTGTTGAGTTTATAGGATTGGTTTCTATAAAAATGTATGAAGATTTAGAGAATGGGATAGGGTATTTAAAGGGAGGGAGCACACAATCATAACTCATATACGTTGGTAGTCCTTTGATGCTAAGTTAACGTGACTTGGTGGTGCTTTTACTATTTTATTTAAGTTGGAGTATACTTTTATATGTTACTTTATTGCTCTCTCTCTCTCTATATATATATGTGTGTATTTGTACTAAATATCTTGTACATTAAGAGAGCTTTGTATTGTTTATAGATAAAATCATCCAATCTTATGCTTAGTGCACGATTGTATAAAAAGGAGATGAGATCTTTTATAAACTTTCCGTCACTTGCATTTGCTCCACCTCGATCTATTATTATATATGGTTACTAGTCTAAGTTTCCGTGTGTTACACGGGTGGCTAAACATGAAAACTGTCCTTTTAAACTGTAAAGTAAAAATTGTAATATTATATACGTTGAATTATTAACGAAAATGTTAGAGAGTGCAAGAAATAATTAAAATACATGAATACGACAAAAAAATCACAACTCATTGAATTATTAACCATGTTGTGTTTTTATACTATTTAATGTGTTATTGAACAACTTGTAGTGTCTCATCAAATTCAAAAACAGTTTTATAAAAAAAAACTTTAAAGAATATAAAGGTGTGTGTATGCATAAGCAGTTTAAAACATAATATTAAACTATTGGTCTAAGTATCCTTGTGTTACACGGGTTACTCAAAGTAAATTATGTCATTTAACAGACGTTGATAAAGTGATATACTATACAACTGGCCATAGGTGAAAACTAATTATTTATCTTTTTATGAGATTAATCATGTTAACTCAATATATAAAAAAAAGAGAAAAAAGATTGTATAAAGTAAATGCTTCTTGTAATTGAGATTACATACATGTAATAATAATGAAAAATTAAAAGTTGCTATTATAGTACACAACAAAATTTCAAAGTTTTTACAAAGGACTCAAAAAGCTAACAAAACTAACAAACAATCATAGCATCTCTTAAGAAGATTCAACAATAAAAAAAATATTAACCCTATGATTATATCGATTAAATCAATAAACAGAGTGATACATTAAAATATATTAAAATTGTTGAAACTAACAGTATAATAAGCATTCATAGAAACTTGAATCTTTTCTCTTAGTAAAATTTCTTTTCAAAACTTCATGCCCTATTTTTATTTTATATTCCAAGTCAAAAATTCATGTCTTATTTTATCTTCCAAGTTGCATTTTGAAAAGCAAACTGCAGCAACAACTTTAGCACATTAAATTAGCATTTGAGCTACAAATAAGCATATTAACTCCTACATTTTAAAAGAAACTAAAAAATTAACCTATGAAATCAATATCTATAGCACAAGGAATGCAAACAAATGATATTATATAAAACCGTCACTTACTTGCATAGCAACCAAAATCATGAACGTTAATTTGAACATACTAAAAAAATGTGAATGGTTCAGAAACATAATGTACAATGTTTGAGTAAAAAGACCAAGTGCATCACCCAATAGTTAATAGTAGAGCAATAAAAAAGTGGTTGCCTTCACATACATGTACATATCTAGAGTTCATTCAAGCTAAGAAATTCATGAAAATCCACATCTTGAACTGCCAAAAGTTGAGCTAGAAATTTGCAAACTATATAAAACACATCGTTGGCTAAACCTTACTAATCTTAATTTCGGAATCAACTAAATTGGTTCTATTTTTAAGGCCCTCACTATTTGCACACCTTGGCAGGCTATCTGCACACTTAGGGTTTACATACGCTGCGTAGAGGTCAATACGCAGCGTATAGGGTTCCCTATACGCTGCGTATTGACCTCTACGCAGCGTATGTAAGGGGCAGGTACACAACCAGACAGTCAAACCTAGTACCATGTCAAATCAGTCTGACATACGCTGCGTATTGACCAATACGTAGCGTATACTGGTAACCCTATACGCTGCGTATTGATCAATACGCAGCGTATGTCAGACTGATTTGACCCTGATACGATGTTGTCTAGGCACGTGAATAAAGTAATACGGGGAGTAGAGAGCTATACGCTGCGTATTGAAGTAAATTTAAAAGTCTATTTAGCTCTGCCTTCTTTTCATCTTCGCACAAGCAACATCATTTTCATCTATTTTCTATTCTTCTGTGTTTCATATTCTTCTTCAGTAGAGAATTTACAGCCCAAACCAAAATCATTTGTTCTGTATTTTGTTCAATCTTGTTAACATGTCATCATTTTGGAACGAGAATTATTTCGGTAATCGCTATTCTAACGACACATGGGGAGCAAATGATGCCAATGAGGAGGAGGAGGTTGTGTCTGAAGTCCCTGTTGATCAAAAAACACAGTTTCCAGACTTGAACAGGACTCCCACTCCACCTGCTCCCACTCCACCTGTTGATGAACCAAATTACCCGGCGCATCAAGTGTATCCGGATTACGGATACGGGTATGAATCTCCGTACGTGCAACAAAGTGGATACGGTGCTGAGAATGCATCTGTTTATGAACCATATTACCCGACGCAGCAATCGTATCCGGGTTACGGGGGATACGGGGGTGAAGGTGGATACGGATGTTACAGTGGATACGGGGGTGAAGGTGGATACGGGGGTGAAGGTGGATACAGTGGATACGATAGATATGGGGGTGAAGGTGGTTACAGTGGATACGGGGGTGAAGGTGGATACAGTGGATACGATAGATCTGGGGGTGAAGGTGGATACGGTGGATACGGAGGCTACGGTGGATACGAAGAACATGGTGGATATGGTTATGAGCCCCGTAACACATCACTTTATGAACCATCTACCCCGGGCAATCCGTTTCAAATAAATGAGGTATCACATTAAAATAATTATTATTATTATTGTTAAAAATATTATAATTATTATTATTATTATTATTATTATTGTTGTCAAAAATATTATAATTATAATTATTATTATTATTGTTATTATTGTTATTATTATTATTATTATTGTTAAAAATATTATAATTATAATTATTGTTATTATTATTAACGTAACTTTTTTTAGCGTTTCATGTCTCTAACTGATTTGAAGAATTTGGTACAAGAAACGGGAAAGGAGTATGGTTACGTAATTGTTACCCGCCGATCAAAAAATATTGGCGGTACTACTGGGATGGTATGGCTTGTGTGCGACCGTAGTGGTGAGCACCGTAGTAAAGCAACAGTTAGGAAAGCTGGTAGCAAAAAAATCGGTTGCCCATTTTCATTACTCGCCATCCGGGACGTGACGAATGACACGTGGGAGTTAAAAGTGGACTGTGCGAACCATAACCACGAACCTACGACGAGTCTGTTGGGCCACGCTTTTGTGCGAAGATTTACTAAACCCGAATACAAGCTAGTGGAGCAGTTAACTGCTCAAAACATGGAGCCACGTATCATATTTCAAACCCTAAGAAAGCAGTTCCCCGACAGCCTGCATGTTCAGAAAGACGTGCAAAATGCGGTACAAAAAATTAGAGTGACAATAATGGACGGAAAGACTCCTATGCAGGCACTGGAAAGCCTGCTGCATGACCACCGATTCATTTACGACACCCGACAGGAACCCAAAACGGATGTCGTAACAGAGATTTTCTTTGTTCATCCTTATTCAATCACTATGTGGCGTGCATTTCCGCACGTGATGTTGATCGACGCGACCTACAAAACAAACCTCTACAACATGCCATTTGTCCAGGTTGTGGGTATGACGTCGACCAACAAGTCTTTTTGTATCGCACATGCCGTTATTTGTAAAGAACGAAGGGGTAACTACGTGTGGGTGCTTGAGCGGATCAAGTCAATATTGCATGAATGTATGATGCCGCGTGTGATAGTCACGGATAGGGAGCTTGCTCTAATTAACGCGTGTTCTAAAGTATTCCCGAACGCAACCAGGCTTCTATGCCACTTTCACATCCAACAAAATATAGCTAGACAGTGCAAGAAAGGGTTCAATAAAGAAGATTGGGGGAAATTTATGTCGTACTGGCGGAGATTGTGCGAATCTTCTTCAGAGCCCATGTACAAGTACAACTTGGAGAAAATGTATAACCGACTCGTGGTTGCCAACCGAGAAAGTAAGTGTTCCTTCAACAAACGACTCACCCAATCTATTATATTTTACACACGCTTTTACATTTCATTATTTTATTTTTGCAGGTGTCTATGATTACGTCTACGAAAACTGGCTCAAAGACTATAAAGAAATGTTCGTTTATGTGTGGACCAATAAGTGTCGCAACTTTGGTCAGCGCACCACCAACAGAGTTGAGAGCCAGCACGCAAATTTAAAAAGATACGTTACGCGCGGGAGTTCATTGGAGCGAATAGCAAGATGCGTCATTGATATAGTTGAAACTAAGTATGATGAAATACAAAAGAGTTTCACTGAGAGCATCGAAAAAACGATGAACCACCACAGACACCCACTGTTGGACAACCTACGTGGAAAGGTTTCCCATGAAGCACTTGATTTGCTGGCAAAAGAGCTACTAAGGAAGATGGAGGTGTTGCGGAAACTTAACGCATCATGTGGTTGCCATATGTGGCTTAGCTGTGGATTTCCGTGTGCTTGTAGGCTGGAAAACTACAAACGTACAGGTAAAAAATATTAAAACTACAAACCTTTTGTTATTTTGTATGATTTAGCTGTTTCTCACACCGTATTAACTTAACTGTGCAGGGTGTATGATACAACTCGACGACATAGATGTATTCTGGCGTAAGCTTGACTTGCTCCCGTGTAAACTGGTAGACGAGGAGGTCGATGTTGTAGCAGAGCTCAATAATGTGCGGCAACATTTAGAGGCGCAGTCCCCCGTTTAGCAAAAGAGTTTTCTTTCAAAGATAAAAGCGGTCTTTACCCCGAAATCGTCAACCAAGAAACCACCGATCATCCAGCAAAATACTCGCGGTCGGCCTACATAAAAGAAAGTACAAGAAAGGCTAGATGAAGCTGCGAGGTTAGACGAAGCTGCGAGATACAGCTCCTATGGCGAGGACAGCAACGTATATACCGCTTCCCCCAAACATAGGTACGATTTACCCCGACACAGCTCGTACGTACCGTCAGAGGGCTCTCGTGGAACTGGTTCGGTTGTAAAGTCTGAAAAACCTAAAATGCAACAAAACAGTTCAACGAGTTCTAAAAAGAAGGAGACGCGGGATGATAAAGGTTTTCCATTAATGAAGGGGGACGAGCACTTGTTAAGCATTAAGAGGTTTAAGAATCAAATTCCATCAGAGTTTCACTCTTACATATCGCGTATACAAGATGTGACCCCAGACGGTCATTGTGGGTACAGGTCTGTGGCTGCCGGGTTAGGTTTTATGGAACACGTATGGCCCAATATTCGAAGAGATTTACTACTGGAGATTGATCATAACGAGCCGCGTTGGAAGCATGTATTCGAAACATATAACAAAGGAGACTTTAAACGAATACGTAACAACATCGAATGGCATTCAGTGAAAGGGTGCGGTCCAAGTCACTGGATGGAAATGCCCCAGGTAGGGCTTCTCGTAGCGCAAAGGTATAATATTTTCCTCCACGTGCTAAGCATCGAACGGAGCACTACCATCTTCCCATTAACGGATGCCCCACTAGATCCACGACCTCAAGCGATAACGCTCGTACATGTTGACGGGGGACACTTCATACATGCTAAGTTGGAAGGAGACTACCCCATGCCTTTAGCGACCCCGTTGTGGTCGACACATCGATCAATAGCTGCGGAACGGTGGGAAGAAATGTATAGACCGCGGTTACAGCACTACTACGAGTTATTCAATCCTAAATCAAACTCAGACAAAGACAGAGAACCGAGTTTAAATGTTATCGAAGATTAAGCGGAAACTTGTATTTTTGTAAATTGTAGAAATTTTTTAATTTATAAAGTTTGTATCATTTTTTATTTTTATAATTCATAATTTTTGTATTATTTTTAGCTTTTCTAAATTATATTTGTATTATTTATCAAATAATATTGTTTTCTATAAATTTAAACAAAGGAAAACACAAAAAAAATTAAAAAATGTAGCTTTATATACGCTGCATAGGGATCCCTACGCAGCGTATGAGATTCAAATGACAAAACAGCCCCTGTTTTTGGCTTCGTATTGCCACAACACAATGGCAAAATGGTAAAATTATTACACTACTACGCAGCGTATTGCTCCATACGCAGCGTATGTAAAAGGCGGACAATTTCCCCCAAAATCAAAGTTTCAAAACCTATATATGTTAAATTACCATTTTACCCTTGTGTTTGGGGCAATACGAGGCTGATTATAAGGGTAAAAAGGCATCTACCACCTTTGTATACGCTGCTTATGGATCACTACGCAGCGTATAAAAAGGTCAAGTTTAATAATGATAACAACAATAATAATAACAATAATAATAATAATAATAATAATAATAATAATAATAATAATTACAATAACAATAATAAGAATAATAATAATAATAACAATAATAATAATAATAATAATAACAATAATAATAATAATAATAATAACAATAATAACAATAATAATAATAATAATAACAACAATAATAATAATAATAACAATAATAATAATATTTTGGGTTTAAAACCCTTTTTGTTTTCTGAATTTAATTAATAATTATATTAATCCTAACTAGTGTATATAAGGAATTAAGTTTCATATTCTAACAGCTCCTAGTAGGAAGATAAACTGGTTAAGGCGTTGCGGTTCTAAACGAGAGGTTACGAGTTCGATCCTTGCAAGGGCCAGTTCTTTAAAGAAGACCCCCTTTTTACCGATTTTATACGCTGCGTAGGGATCCCTACGCAGCGTATGAGATTCAAATAACAAAACAGCCCCTGTTTTTGGCTTCGTATTGCCACAACAAAGGGCAAAATGGTAAAATTATTACACTACTACGCAGCGTATTGCTCCATACGCAGCGTATGTAAAAGGCGGACAATTTCCCCCCAAATCAAAGTTTCAAAACCTAAAATTATTACACTACGGAGCGTATTGCTCCATACGCAGCGTATGTAAAAGGCGGACAATTTCCCCCCAAATCAAAGTTTCAAAACCTATATATTTTAAATTACCATTTTACCCTTGTGTTTGGGGCAATACGAGGCTGATTATAAGGGTAAAAAGGTCATCTACCACCTTTGTATACGCTGCTTATGGATCACTACGCAGCGTATAAAAAGGTCAAGTTTAATAATGATAACAACAATAATAACAACAACAAGAATAATAATAATAATAATAATAATAATAATAATAATAATAACAATAATAAGAATAATAATAATAATAACAATAATAATAATAATAATAATAATAAAATAACAATAATAATAACAATACTAATAATAATAATAATAACAATAATAATAATAATAATAACAATAACAATAACAATAATAATAATAATAATAATAATAATAATAATAATAATAATAATAGCAATAATAATAATATTTTGGGTTTAAAACCCTTTTTGTTTTCTGAATTTAATTAATAATTATATTAATCCTAACTAGTGTATATAAGGAATTAAGTTTCATATTCTAACAGCTCCTAGTAGGAGGATAAACTGGTTAAGGCGTTGCGGTTCTAAACGAGAGGTTACGAGTTCGATTCTTGCAAGGGCCGGTTCTTTAAAGAAGACCCCCTTTTTACCGATTTTATACGCTGCGTAGGGATCCCTACGGAGCTTATATAAAGGTTGTAAATGACCTTTTTACCCTTATAATCAGCTCCATATTGCCCCAAACACAAGGGTAAAATGGTAAAATTATTATTTTTATACGCTTCGTAGGGTTCTCTACGCTGCGTAGAGGTTCTGATTTAAATCAGATAAACCCCTACGCAGCTCTGTTCTTCCCCAAATCTCAAAAACACACACACAAGAGAGCATACGAAGGCGACTGACAAAATCGACCGTATACGACACGAATTTGAAGTATAAAACAGGTATTTACTCAACCTATTTAAGTAATTTTGATTTTTTTTTTTGTATTTTATCCGTAAATTAGATGTTTTTTAGGTAAATTAGGGTTTGGTTAGTGATTGAACTTCGTAAATTAGGGTTTGGTTAAGCATTGATTAGTGTAATGTGTAATGCTATTTGAAACCTGTATAATGTGTAATGCAGTTTGATTCCTGTGTAATGTGTAATGCTATTTGTGTCAACTGTAATGGTTCCATGATTATATTAGACTACATATTAGAATTGCTGAAGGTCCCAACAGAAAATAGTGATTTGATAGTAGCAATGGTCGTGCAATGGTCATTGCAGTTGACAGAACCATGGTTTTAAAAAACGTCCGAGGCGTACGCCTCGAGGCGGTTCGGTACAAAAACGTTCCTGAGGCGGCGCCTCACCTGTTCTAATTAAACGTACGCCTCAGTGTGGTGAGGCGTCCGTTTCGTTCCGTTCCGTTCCATTTTATCTGAGGCGGCGCCTCACCTGTTCTAATTAAACGTACGCCTCAGTTTTAATCTTTATTGCTGAATCGCTACTTTGTTTAATAATTTATTGCTACTGTTTATTATTATGATGATTAGTGATTAGCGATAATTAGTGAATATTGGTGATAATTAGTGAATATTAGCGATAATTAGTGAATATTGGTGATGTTTTAGACTACTTGTGTCTTTTGTGATATGTTTAAATTAACCTTGAAGGCTTCATAAACTACACGTTTAATGCACTACAATGGTTCTGTCAACTGCAATGGTCATAGACTTTAACGGTTTTTTGTTAAAGTGATTTGATATAATGTGTAACAGATCCAAGTTTTTTTAAACAGAAAACTGTTTTTTTAAACCTAATTTTTTTTAAACAGAATTTTTTTAAACAGATTTTTTTTTAAAAAGAATTTTTTTTAATTATTTAGTCGAAGTCGAACCGTAAGGCGCGTAGGTCTCTAACGAGCGTCGAAACTAAGATTTCGCAGCCGTTTGCGGCTGTGTTTGCAGCCGTTTAAACGCCCGTTTACGGCTGCAAATGCGGCCGCAAACGGCAGCGAAATTCGCTGCCGTTTGGGGTTGCGTTTGCAGCCGTTTAAACGCCCGTTTACGGCTGCAAACGCAGCCGCAAACGGCTGCGAAATCGCATAAAACTGTTTTATTTTAAAATACAGTAAAACACTCGTTTTATCTAATATTTTTTTTGGTTTTCAGGACGAGAAAGATGGAGGATGAAATGGAAATAGAAGAAATTAATCTGGAGCAGCCGCAGTCGCAGAAGCGTCCACCGGCGGATCCTCTGCTGAATCACCCGTATTTGGAGTTTCCTCCGGATTCCGACGCTGCTCTCCGTTGCGACAAGCTTCGGAAGATACACGTCGGTGCCCATTTTGCGGTTTCTTGGAAAATCCTCCGGGAGCTCGCGGCTGAAGATTGGGCGCAGGAGTTTGTTCCCCGTGATTCACCGTGGGATCGATTGTTTGAGCTAGCGTTTACGCCGAGCTACAGGGAGATACTGATCGAGTTCCTGTCGTCGTTCGAGTTTCATCCTCGTCGGCCAAATGAGGCTGTGGACCCCGCGCAGCCCCCTCCCCCGGCCGAGGTTTCGTTTCGCATCGCTGGCCAGGCGCGTTCTATGTCACTTGCAGAGTTTGCGGTACATAGCGGTTTGTATACGGAGGCTGAGATCGCTACGGATCTATATACGACGGTACGTTTAACACAAATTTTGTATTGTTATTATTATTATTTTAATATATAAAATTTAAGATTTAATATTAATTTAACATTTAATAAACATTCGTGTAAACAGGGGTTGGTAATTGTTGATAAACCCACGCTTTTAGGGTTTTGGGCTCTGATCGCGGACATCGGTCAGTGGGACCACAAACAATCCAAGGGGAGGGTTACGACGATTAAGGATCCGCTCTTCAGGTACGTTAGTTATTATTATTTTAATAATAGTTATTATTATTTAAATAGAAAATATATATTTTTTTAAACCTAAATTGTTTTTTTTTTCTAAAAAGAAAACTGTATTTTTTAAACAGAATTTTTTTTTAAACAGATTTTTTTTGACGATCTTAGTTTCGACGCTCGTAACGCGCGTACGGTCCTAACGAGCGTCGAAACTAAGTTCGGCGTTAATTTTTTTTTTTAGTATTTAGTCGAAGTCGAACCGTAAGGCGCGTAGGTCCCTAACGAGCGTCGAAACTAAGTTCGTCGTTTTATATTTTAACGACGAACTTATTTCGACGCTCGTTAGGGACCTACGCGACTTACGGTTCGACATGGACTAGATAATAAAAAAAATATAATTTAACGACGATAAAGAAATGTTTTGACGCTCGTAAGGCGCGTACGGGCCTAACGAGCGTCGAAAATAAGTTCGTCGTTAAAAAATATTTTTTTTTATTATTTAGTCGAAGTCGAACCGTAAGGCGCGTAGGTCTCTAACGAGCGTCGAAACTAAGATCGTCGTTAAAATATAAAACTTCGATCTTAGTTTCGACGCTCGTTAGGGACCTACGCGCCTTACGGTTCGACTTCGACTAAATAATAAAAAAAATATTTTAACGACGAACTTAGTTTCGACGCTCGTTAGGCCCGTACGCGCCTTACGGACGACGTCGACTAAATAATATTTTTTTTATTATTTAGTCGACGTCGTCCGTAAGGCGCGTACGGGCCTAACGAGCGTCGAAACTAAGTTCGTCGTTAAAATATATATTTTTTTTATTATTTAGTCGAAGTCGAACCGTATTATTTAGTCGACGTCGTCCGTAAGGCGCGTACGGGCCTAACGAGCGTCGAAACTAAGTTCGTCGTTAAAATATTTTTTTTTATTATTTAGTCGAAGTCGAACCGTAAGGCGCGTAGGTCTCTAACGAGCGTCGAAACTAAGATCGTTGTTAAAATATAAACTTCGATCTTAGTTTCGCCGCTCGTTAGGGACCTACGCGCCTTACGGTTCGACTTCGACTAAATAATAAAAAAAATATATATTTTAACGACGAACTTAGTTTCGACGCTCGTTAGGCCCGTACGCGCCTTACGGACGACGTCGACTAAATAATATTATTTAGTCGACGTCGTCCGTAAGGCGCGTACATGCCTAACGAGCGTCGAAACTAAGTTCGTCGTTAAAAAATATTTTTTTTTATTATTTAGTCGAAGTCGAACCGTAAGGCGCGTAGGTCTCTAACGAGCGTCGAAACTAAGATCTTCGTTAAAATATAAAACTTCGATCTTAGTTTCGACGCACAATATTTAGTCGACGTCGTCCGTAAGGCGCGTACGGGCCTAACGAGCGTCGAAACTAAGTTCGTCGTTAAAATATATATATATTTTTTATTATTTAGTCGGAGTCGAACCGTAAGGCGTGTAGGTCTCTAACGTGCGTCGAAACTAAGATCGCTGTTAAAATATGAAACTTCGATCTTAGTTTCGACGCTCGTTAGGGACCTACGCGCCTTACGGTTCGACTTCGACTAAATAATAAAAAAATATATATTTTAACGATGAACTTAGTTTCGCGCTCGTTAGGTCCGTACGCGCCTTACGGACGACGTCGACTAAATATAATTTAACGACGATCTTAGTTTTGACGCTCGTAAGGCGCGTACGGGCCTAACGAGCGTCGAAACTAAGTTCGTCGTTAAATTTTTTTTTTATTATTTAGTCGAAGTCGAACCGTAAGGCGCGTAGGTTCCTAACGAGCGTCGACAGAAAACTGCTTTTTTTTAATATAAAATATTTTTTTTTAAACTTAAATTGTTTTTTTTAACAGAAAACTGCTTTTTTAAACACAATTTTTTTTAACAGAATTTTTTTAAACAGATTTATTTTTTTAAACAGAATTTTTTTTAATTGTTTAGTCGAAGTCGAACCGTAAGGCGCGTAGGTCCCTAACGAGCGTCGAAACTAAGATCGAAGTTTTATATTTTAACAACGATCTTAGTTTCGACGCTCGTTAGAGACCTACGCGCCTTACGGTTCGACTTCGACTAAATAATAAAAAAAAAAAAATTAACGACGAACTTAGTTTCGACGCTCGTTAGGCCCGTACGCGCCTTACGGACGACGTCGACTAAATAATAAAAAAAATATAATTTAACGACGATCTTAGTCGATGTCGTCTGATTATTATTTACTGACTGGTTTCCTTTTGTGCAGGTATTTGCACAAAATGATTTCCACTTCCATCACTGCTCGAAACAAAAGCCGGGAGTGGTGCACCAGTGGTGATTTATTTTTCTTATATTGCCTCTTATACAAGTGGCCGTGCGCTCTCGCCTACGGGTTGGCGCAGTACTTCGCCTCCGCGCATCATCGACAGGAGCGCGGACAGTTATTCGGCGGCGCCTACGTGACTAGGATAGCCCTTTCGTTGGGCTATCATCCGGAGATTGACCGCGCCAATGTAGGCCCGCCGGCACAGCCGAAGCGGATGGGGAAGAACGTTTTATCCGGAATGCACGTTACCAAGGACTTCCCAGACGGGAAGCGGTTTAAGAAGCTGGACGGCACGCAATACCAGCTTGAACAGCTGCTGGCACAGTTCCCTCCGGTATTTCCCCCTGCCGATCCAGAGGTGCCGGAGCCGCATGAGCCGGCCGTCGTCATTCCGCAGCCACCACCGCCGCGTGGACCACCCGGGGCGCCTCAGTTCCCACGCCATGTTAGGCCCGGTCCTGACCCATCACATCAGCGGCTGCTTCGGTACGTTGAAAGAAACAACTATCTGTTGGAGTGGGTGGCTGCGGCGCGGCAGCAGCAGCGACAGCATGACAGGTTACCTCCACTACCCTTCATTATGGATGCGGAATGGGATCAGCATCAGCAGCAGGAGCAGGAGCAGGAGCAGGAGCAGCAGCAGCAGCAGTAGTATTTTACCATTTTATCATTTTGTTATGTATGCTCAAACTTTTCTTGTATATATCAAACTTTAGGTGTAAACGGTTTAACATATTCTGAAAGGTTATATACTATGGTGTACATATAAAATTCTGGAAGGTTATATAAAATTCTGAAAGTTTAACATGTTCAATTATACATATAAAATTCTGGTGAAATTCTGGAAGTTTAACATGTTCTGTTATACATATAAAATTCTGGAGGTTATATACGCTGCGTATTGACCTATACGCAGCGTATATAAACCTGGTAAAAATTTGATGCTTCAAACCTACCAAAATGGCCCCAAATATGCAGATGTTTTATATACGCTGCGTATAGGTCAATACGCAGCGTATAGGGTTAAACCTATACGCTGCGTATTGACCTATACGCAGCGTAGAGACACCTTGTTTTCTGTGCAATGATTGGTTATCAGGCACTGAGATCTATGGTTTATCTACGCTGCGTATAGGCCAATACGCAGCGTATATGTTTAACCCTATACGTAGCTTATTGGCCTATACGCAGCGTAGATAAACCCTAATTTTGCTAGGGTTTGGTGTGCCAATAGGCACACTCATTTTTAAACAGAGATGAGGTTGTGCAAAGTACGGCGTTCATTCTCAGATAAAGCCTTCTCTAACATTTCGCCAAATGCTGTAGCATACGAGCTAACTTTCAAATCCTGCAAAACCAAAGGTGAACAAAAAATAAAGCCACGCATTGTGTAAGTTGTCATGTAACAAAAACTATAGAACATCATGTAAAACTAAACCAAAATCTCAATCATTGTCTACATTATAGAACCATGTAAATTTTTTCAACACCAATAATACTATAAATTTAGGTACACCACGTTACTTGTTTTCCGTTAGTCGAACGAACTATGAAGATAGTTATTTTGTAGGGAGAATGAGTATTTTACCAACGATGTGGATGGGTCAATGGGTACATACCATGGTGAATTATTTACAACCCTTGTCACCAAGAGTGACCAACTAAAGCTTCAAATTAGAGTGCCACAAAGACATTGCAGCCTCATCATCAATGCTATCGCTTCTTGTGAGAAATCCGAGCCTAATATCGCTCACTTTGATCACCTTGGCCTATCTCATACGCTCACCTATATGTTAGTTCGAAACTTCATAAGTTATCATTTAACAATATATCCAATCTACTATAATCAATCATCCAGCCAAGATAAAAATTCAACCGCTTTTATTTCCGACTCCAGCCAAGGCCAAAGTTCAGCAACAGCAGCTGCATCCCTGACACAAATAAAAAATTAACATTTTGACTTACTTATATTATGGAAAATGCAAATGGTTCTGATTCCTTTTATACATATTTTACTAACCTTATTGCTCCACCAAGACCCAAAGAGATCCTGTAGACCATCCAACATGGTAAGGCAGTTAAAATGTAAACAACAACAAACCAAACATAAAAACGAGATTATTCTTACTACAAATCATCTGTTAATGTGGATATAGATCACAGATAGGATAAAAAATGACCTGGTCTATAATACAGATGTCTCCAACTTTGGATTTGGGAGAAAACCACTCAATCACTCATATTTTCTTGGTCCAGGGACCACCAGAAAGAAAAGACTACTATTTGTTTTTCTTACTCGCAAACTATGAATCAAGAAAGTTAAAAAAGTAACTATATAACCTTACTTGATTGTGTGATGAGGCGAAAAAGAAAGCTTCAAAAATATCATATAATTCACGAGTTTTATAATCCGCAATAGCTTCAGATGGCATCCTAAGGTCTTGCATTGTCAACCATGCCATGATATGAAAAATACTCGTCCTGGCACATCAAGGTCAAAGTCAAACAATTGTTATCCAAATGTGTCGGGTTAAAAAAAATCGCCCAATATCTATACTTAAAGTCAGTTAATTTAAAATAAGTTAATACACACCATTCTCCACATAAATCACCTGTTTTACCCAAACACTCACAACAATTAGTTGAGTTTATTATACTTCAAATTGCATTAATCACTTTTATCTTTATATCCACAAACATCTAATAATTTTGTTACGTGTTAGTAGCATTCAAAGTCAATTCCTTTTCCATTTTTAGAACACAAATATTACTATATAGAACACATATATTACTGTATAGAACACAAATGTATGATAGATAACTATCCTACTTGAAACTCAGGGTTACTGAATTATGTCTATGCAAACATTAACCTAAAAGTACAAAGTCAATTGAAAGAAATACAAACAGAGGCGACAAAGCATATGTATAAAACTTACATCGTTGAGCACAAAGACCGACACCGGAATTGAGAGAATGAAAACAGTTACACATATGAGTGTTACGTTCAACATCCGGTTCTTCACGGAATCCAATCGGTAAAAGTATAAAGAGCCATCCGGTTCTTCTCTGAATAAGTAGCACTGCCACATCACAGTCAAATAGTCAACATTATTTTACTTTAGTATAAGAGATTGATAATTTAAAAATATGAACTAATGTGTAAGAGATAGTGAGAGAGAGAGAAAGAGAAAGATGCGTTGCCTTTAATTTGAGTTAGAAGCTCCTGCGGAGATTGAGAGAGTGAGATGAAGGAGACAATGCTTTACATTGATATCTAGGGTTTTAAATCAGACATTCATCGGTTCAGCACTTTCATATCAATTGAACGCATTATAGCAAAAACCATAATTTTAGCAGATGAACAAATTGGAACACATTATGTCGAAAACCATATGAGTAAACATTAGAATCGTAACACATAAAGTTACCTGGATTGTAGATTTAGTTTTAGTGATGAAACCGAACCTATTCCAATATCGCTGAAATCAACCATAGCAACCACCGTAGTTGTGTTGTCGGATCCCTAACTGCAACAAAAAGGTTGTCTAATCGCTGGTCTTGGAGACAGAGATAAGTTCTTCATCGTCTTCCTCCATAAACCTAATGGCAAAGAACATAAATCAAACACGTTGCCTTACCTCGACTGACCTAATCATTGGTAAATAAATCTCAAATTGAATTGAAGAAGGTATCCGATAAGATTTAGAAAATAAGATTCTTCGATAAAGAAACGACTACGGTTACAGTTCATATTAGAGACAAATAAAACCTGGAGATGTGTTTTGGGAAACAATCGCCTATCCACCTTTGTGTATACCACCTTCTACCTTCTAACTTCAAGTAGCGATGAAGTAAGTTTTCTCTAAAGACAATATATATAATATATATAAGTGGCTGAAGGATACCTGATCTTTAAAAAACATAGCAAGGAAAAAAGCCACATTCAATTTCCATCAAACATGTAACTATAAGCGATCAAACAATCAACAATACTAACAATACTGAAACAAATATCAAAATTAGCGTCATCAACAATTTAATTACCATACAACAGTTCCAATCCACTCGGTTAGATCTCGAAATCCGCCAATAACTCAAAATCGCAACTTGATCACAGTATCGGTATCGGCGTCTTTCACCAACTACGCCTTCACCACTGGCTCCCGTGGCGGAGCTCATCATCATTTGAGCGATTGGAATTATATACATAAATTAGACACAAAACAAAAAACTTAAAGCTTACAACAAATAATCAGTAAGCAGTGTTTTGAATGAACCTGAACCTGGATTCTAGAAGAGTGCAATTTAGTGTTTTGCTAAGGGAAGAGGATCTTGCTTATAGCCTGGCCAAAGCCATGTTTTTGAATTCTGAATCAAAACTTGCAATTATTTGAACATTTGTTGTAGGATCTGAAGCACCAAAGCATGATTCCAAGCGTTGACGTTCCTGGCCTATGTTTCTTGTCTCTCTCAACATCATGAAGCACTCTCATTTTCCCTTCAATTTGTCCCACAAATAACAACACCTTATTAAGAAAATCACAATGTTTGCAAAGGGAAGAGGAACTTGCATACAGCCTTGCCATTCTTGCCTTATTAACGAATACTGAACGCTAATGGACAAAATAAACAAAGAGTGTCACCGCCGTCGAGAGTTCACGGCGGAACCCTAGTTCGTATTCTTTTAAACACCACCGGTAAACATTTAACACCATAATAAAATGAAAATCACACTTTACCTGGCAATCCTCGAAAACAAAAGAAATCGGCCGAGATAGAGAGAATCAGAAAGGCGATGAGGAGATCATCGGATAGAATAGAGATAGATGATTGATTCACCAAAGATTTGCCATTGTCGTGTATGATAATTAGGGTTAGTCAACGACGATGATTCTGTCCAAAAAGAAAAAGTGAATGACGACGATAGAAAAGAGAAATAAGATTTAGGGTTTCTCAATGAAGAATAAGGAAATGAGTGGTGATTGATTTGATGATGATGAATGAGGAAAAGAGAAAAATTAAAAACGAAACAAAGTGGCGCTCCAAAACCAATTCTCTGGATTCACTAATTCAGAGCATTGCCACGTATTAATGTTAAAAAGTCAACATTATTTTGCTTTATTATAAGAGATTGATATTGTACAATATATATACAGGGGAAGTTTCAAATAAAAACCACTTTTATTGCGAAAACTCGAAAAATAACTAAAAAAAATCTAAAAAACACATCAAATTTTTTTTTACAATTTTTTTTATTAAAAATTGCTAGTTTTTATATATAATTTTTTTTTTCAAAAAATAATTTTTTTTTTGTAGTACACATATACATGTGCACTACAAATTATTATTATTATTATTTTTTTTTTGAAAAAAAACGGTTTTTATGTAATTTAATTAGCGAAAATTGGTATGGAAAAAAAATTTTGGTATGTTTTTTTGGTTTTTTTAGTTAGTTTTCGAGATAACTAGTGATTTTCATTTAAACATTCCCCTATATATATATATATATATATATATATATATAGGATAAAGATCCGTTAGGAACCACCTCTTATTGCGAGAACCGCGAGAACCAATGTGAACGCAACCAAAAATGCCTAAAAATAGCTAAAAATCACACAAAATTTTTTTTTTTTTTTTAATATTTTTTATAACAAAATCGCTACTTTTCGTAGCCAAAAAAAAAAAAAAAAAAAAAAATTTTAAAAAATTTTTTTTTTTTTTTAAATTTTTTTTTTTTTTAAAAAAAAAATTTTTTTTTTTTTTTTTTTGCTTCTAAAAGTAGCGATTTTAACATAAAAAATATTAAAAAAATCAAAAAAAAATTTTTAGATTTTTTTTTTATTTTTTTAGATTTTTTTAGGTTTTTTTGGGGTTTAGTTTTTAGCTTTTTAGCTGGGGGGGGGGGGGGGGGGGGGGTTTAGGTTTTTGGGGGGTGGGGGTGGGGGGTTTAGGTTTTTGGGGTTGGGGGGGGGGGGGTGGTGGGGGGGGGGGTTAGGTTTTTTTTAGGTTTTTTGGGGGGTTTAGTTTTTAGCATTTAGCTTGGGGGGGGGGGGTTAGTTTTTTTTTGGGGGGGGTGGGGGGGGGGGGTGGGGGGTTTAGGTTTTGGGGGGGGGGGGGGGGGGGTTAGGTTTTTTTAGGTTTTTTTAGCTATTTTAGGTTGTGTTCACATTGGTTCTCGCGGTTCTCGCAATAAAGGTGGTTCTCGCATGAACCTTACCCTATATATATATATATATATATATATATATATATATATATATGGGACAAAGATCCGTTAGGAACCACCCCTTATTGCGAGAACCGCGAAAACCAATGTGAACACAACTAAAAATAGCTAAGGGGTCCGCTAAAATGAGAACCACCTCGAGTTGTAAGAACCGTGAGAACTACACCGTACGGGGCGAGGTGGACCAAATTTTTTTTTCACAAACGTAGATGCGTGTATTATAAACACACTTGTAAAAAAAATTTCAAAATTTTTTTTTTTTTGAGCACCACAAGTGTGTGTTTACGGGTACCGTAAATTTTCCGGTAGGATTTACGGTACCCGTAAACACAAACTTGTGGTGCTCAAAACTACACACACGACATTTTTTTTTTTAATTTTTTTTACAAATGTGTTTATAATACACGCATCTACGTTTATGGAAAAAAAATTTGGTCCACCTCGCCCCGTACGGTGTAGTTCTCACGGTTCTTACAACTCGAGGTGGTTCTCATTTTAGCGGTCCCCTATATATATATATATATATATATATGGGACAAAGATCCGTTAGGAACCACCCCTTATTGCGAGAACCGCGAGAACCAATGTGAACACAACTAAAAATAGCTAAAAAACACACAAATTTTTTTTTAGTATTTTTTTATAAAAAATCGCTACTTTTAGTAGCAAAAAAATGTTTTTTTTTTTTTTAAAAAAGAATTTTTTTTTTAATTTTTTATTTTTGTTTTAATTTTTGGCTACTAAAAGTAGCGATTTTAACTTAAAAAATATTAAAAAAAAAATTTGATTTTTTTTTATTTTTTTAGATTTTTTTGGGTTTTTTAGGGGTTTAGTTTTTAGCATTTTAGTCGGGGGGGGGGGGGGGTGGGGGGTTTAGGTTTTTAGGGGGGTGGGGGAGGGGGGTTTAGGTTTTTGGGGGGAGGGGGGGAGTTAGGTTTTTTTTGGGTTTTTTGGGAGTTTTAGTTTTTAGCATTTAGCTTGTGTGGTGGGGGGGGGGGGGGGGGGAGGTGGGGGTTAGGTTTTTTTAGTTTTTTTTTAAGTTTTTTTAGCTATTTTAAGTTGTGTTCACATTGATTCTCGTGGTTCTCGCAATAAAGGTGGTTCTCGCATGAACCTTACCCTATATGTATCTATACATATATATATATACATATATATATATACATATATATATATATATAGGGGACCGCTAAAATGAGAACCACCTCGAGTTGTAAGAACCGTGAGAACTACACCGTACGGGGCGAGGTGGACCAAATTTTTTTTTTCATAAACGTAGATGCGTGTATTATAAACACATTTGTAAAAAAAAAAATTCAAAAAAAAAATGTCGTGTGTGTAGTTTTGAGCACCACAAGTTTGTGTTTACGGGTACCGTAAATCCTACCGGAAAATTTACGGTACCCGTAAACACACACTTGTGGTGCTCAAAAACTTTTTTTTTTTGAATTTTTTTTTACAAATGTGTTTATAATACACGCATCTACGTTTGTGAAAAAAAAATTTGGTCCACCTCGCCCCGTACGGTGTAGTTCTCACGGTTCTTACAACTCGAGGTGGTTCTCATTTTAGCGTGATCCTATATATATATATATATATATATATATTAAAATGTAGTATTATGTTAT
>JARYGA010005842.1:0-25506 GCA_030545235.1 Helianthus tuberosus
CTTCAGTTACTCCTAGCTTTTCATCCGGATAGTTAGCTTCTAGCACAGCTTCCTTCTGCGCAGCTAACAATCTTTCGTTCAAACCATTCTTTATCTCAATGCTCTTGGCATTGATTCTTATAGGTTTCAGTCTTTCCTTTTGACTCAAGGCATCGGCGACTACATTCGCCTTGCCGGGATGGTATCTTATCTCACAATCATAATCATTCAAAGTTTCCATCCAACGTCGCTGTCTCATGTTCAATTCTTTCTGATTGAATAGATGTTGAAGGCTCTTGTGATCAGAATAGATCACACACTTAGTTCCATACAAGTAGTGCCTCCAAAGTTTTAGTGCAAATACAACGGCACCCAACTCCAAGTCATGGGTGGTGTAGTTCTTTTCGTGCACCTTTAATTGTCGAGAAGCATACGCAATAACCTTGCCTTTCTGCATAAGCACACACCCCATACCGGTGTGTGATGCATCACAGTATACTTCAAATTCTTCAATCCCTTCAGGCAATGTCAACACTGGTGCATTGCTTAGCTTCTGCTTAAGGATATCAAGGGATTCTTGTTGCTTGGGTCCCCAGTCGAACTTAATATTCTTCCTAGTCAAGGAAGTTAGGGGTGCAGTAATCCTTGAAAAATTTTCAATAAAACGCCTGTAATATCCTGCCAATCCCAAGAAACTGCGAATCTCTATGGGCGTCTTCGGCTCTTGCCAATTCATGACAGCTTCAACTTTAGCGGGATCTACATGGATTCCGCGTTCACTAACCACATGTCCAAGAAATTGGACTTCACAAAGCCAAAATTCACACTTAGAGAATTTGGCGTAGAGCTTTTCTCGATGAAGCAGTTTCAGAATGCAATGGAGGTGCTTCTCATTGTCAGCTCGACTCTTCGAGTGAATAAGAATATCATCGATGAAGACGATGACAAATTTATCCATGTAGGGCTTGCAGACGCGGTTCATGAGATCCATGAATGCGGCTGGTGCATTAGTGAGTCCAAAAGGCATCACTAAGAACTCGCAGTGACCATAACGAGTCCTAAATGCAGTCTTATGTACATCTTCATCCTTGACCTTCAGTTGATGATATCCTGACCTTAAGTCGATCTTGGAAAAGTAACTCGCTCCTTGAAGCTGATCGAACAAGTCGTCGATCCTAGGCAATGGATACCGATTCTTAATAGTAACTTTGTTAAGTTCTCGATAATCGATGCACAGACGCATCGATCCATCCTTTTTCTTCACATACAGGATTGGTGCTCCCCAAGGAGACGATCTAGGTCTAATAAAACCTTTGGCTAGCAAATCATCTAGTTGTGTCCTCATTTCCTTCATCTCTGTTGGTGCTAACCTATAAGGCGCTCTTGCAACAGGTGCTGCTCCAGGAATAATGTCAATCCTGAACTCCACTTGCCTATCTGGGGGTAAACCAGGTAGTTCTTCAGGGAATACTTCTGGATATTCAGAGATAATAGGTATGTCTTCGATCTTAGGCTTTGGTTCATCAAGGGTTACTTGTGCCATGTAGATAACACAACCCTTCGTCAAACACCTCGATGCCTTGAGCATGGACACTTGCTCAGGCATTCCGTACTTAGTATCTCCTTGAATTGTCAAAGGCTTGCCACGAGGAGTTCTGACAACTACTTGCTTCTTAGCACAAACTATCTGGGCTTGATTGCGAGACAACCAATCCATGCCTATTACTATATCGAAACCAGCTAACTTCAAAGGAAGTAAGGATAACGGAAAAGAGTGGTTCCTAATGGATATGAAACATCCATCTAACACGGTTGAGGCGGTTTCTAAGGTACCATCAGCTAATTCCACCTCATATTTCACACTTAGGGGTTTAACAGGTAAATTCGGCAACTTACAAAACTTATTATCTACAAATGACTTATACGCCCCTGAATCAAACAATACCCTCACATAAACATCATTTATAAGAAAGGTACCTGTTATCACGTTATCATCCTGCACTGCCTCCTTAGCATCCATTCTGAAGACCCTAGCGTTGGTCTTTTTACCTTCTTCTGGTTTCTTGGCATATTTTGGGCAGTTCGACTTAATGTGCCCTTTCTCGTTGCAGTTGTAGCAGGTCGCATCCTTCAACTTTTTGCAATCTAAGGTTTTGTGTTCCTTGGATTTGCAGATCCCACATCCAAAAGTCCTTGATTGTGTCTGCGAGTTCGATTCCAATCTACACTTTCCAAAGTGATGTTTCTGACAGACTTTGAATCTGGGTTTCTCACCCGACTGTTGGTTACCTTTGTTGAACCCTGAACTCTTCTTGTTCTCATGGTTCCCTTTGTGTTTCTTGTCTGAACGACGTGAGTTATCATCCTCACGCTTCCTCTTACCTTCTTCAGAACTCTTTAGCGATCTCAACCTGACCGCATCTAAGGTAAGAGACAAAGATAGATCAGTTGCTGATCTAAAAGTAGCAGGTCTTGAAGCCTTAACACTGGCTTTGATTTCTGGGGCTAAACCCCCAATGAAGCGAGCAATCCTTTTGGGTTCTGGTGTCACAAAGTAAGGAACCAATCTTTACATCGTGTTGAAGCTTGTAAGATAAGCTTGGCAATCTAGGTTTTTCATAACCAACGATAAGAATTCTGACTCAATTCTTTCAACCTCGTGCTGAGGGCAGTAATTTTCCCTAATGAGAGCAACAAACTGATCCCATGTCAGATTGTAAAGTTGGATCTTTCCAGCGGCTTGAATGAGAGACTTCCACCATGCTAATGCCTCTCCCTTGTATGATTGAGATACATACTTCACTACATCCCTTTCAGCACAACCGCTGATATCGACCACGGTGTCCATTTCATCTAACCAAGTCATACAGTAAATTGCCCCTTCTCCCCAGTGAAATCCCGGGGTTTACAGGAAACAAAGTACTTATAAGTACAGGACTTGGTACGTGGTTTATCATCAAATACTATCCCCTTGGATGGAACACTGTTTTGGTTTGAGGAGTGTCGATCATCATCTTTCTTTGGCTCATCTTTCTTAGAGGGCGGCTTGCTGTGAGCCTCTGAATGAGTCTTAGGCTTGGAATGCGGTGCGGACAGGGTCCTATTTCGAGTTCCGCTGGACTCATTATACTGCCGCTCTATAGCTTTTGCAACAGCATTGTCTATTAATGCTTGCAGTTCTGCACCCGCTATGTTAATTCGTGTATGATCCTCCCTTGGGTGACTGTTGATCTCATCCGAGTCAGCCATGTAGTTTGAACTGTTACATAAGATATTGACAATAATTTATTTGGGAGTTTTATTACGGAATTGTCTTTTATGGCAATTCATTAACCAAGGTAAACACAGACCATATTTGGTTAATTTGTCAATCATATTTATTTAGGATTTTTATTATAACTTATCCTAATTATAAAACAATAACAATATTATTAATGGCACAAAAGGCCTAGTCTCAGGGACATTCTAAATTATAAGCCATGATTTCAGAGAATCAAGGCATTAAGGTTTGAACATAGTTCATTACCTTTTCTTGACAGGGAGTTGTAGGCTACCACTGTCTTTAGTCTTATATGACATTTACTATGGCCCGTAGGCACTACATCACTAATGGATGTTTAATATGTGATCATCTTAATTGATGATTTAAACCCATGATTTATAGATCATCAGGTTAGGATATGGATCTTTTGAAGAATCCTATTATAAGAATGACGTGTGTGATTTTAACGAATCACGTCTGCAAGGAGTGTTAACATGTTCTCAGATGTTAACAAGGATTTGAATCTTTTTAAACAGGCCTTACCATCTTTGCCAAGTCTTATAATGACATGCAGGCTAGGTTATACCTTTAAGATTCTTATTTAATGTTTAAATAGGCAGATTATTTTAAGAGGAATGATTTTTAATTTATTTATTCCATGTATAATATATTTATGCATAAAATGACAAAATGAAATTTTTTAAATTTAACATTCCATTAATCATTAAAAGGAGTACATATTGCCCTAAATGGGACTTTTAACAGAACAACTTGCCCACGCAGGGGCTAAACTGAAATACAAGTCCTCGCAGGGACTGATTACAAGATAGGTGTCCACGCAGGGACTAAAAAGATAAGTCCACGCAGGGACTAAAGAAAGACAAGTCCACGCAGGGACCAAGTACATAGATAAATGTCCACGCAGGGACTTGATTGAAATAAGGAAATACAACAATACATATAGAGGTTCAATGATCCCTCTTCTTCTTTCCTTTCAACAAGCTTGCTAGGCCCTTGAGAAATCCCCGGTTGTTCCTATGCTCTTCTTGAAATTCTCGTTCCACCCTGTTTAGCCTGTGGAGGATTTCCTCCTGTTCCGGTGGGGAAAACCGTGGTGGCTGTGACTGGTGCTGAATCGGAGGTCGCGCATGTATTTGATACCCATGAGCTGGGTATCCCACTCCCCAGGGAGTTCCATATGGTCCTTCAGGATGAAGGGCGTTGTAGTTTGCCACTACGAGGTATGGGTAGGCTTCAACATAGTTATAGTTAGTGTGAGCCGGCTGCTCAAATGGATTATACGCTATGGAACCGTCGTATGTAGGTATTGGATTACAAAATCCCAATGGTGGCGGTGGTGGTGCAACTGGTGCAGAATTCACCTCTGAAACTGGGTTTGAAGGCCCACCCATTTGTGGGTCTTCATGCAGTGGTGGATAGTGACTGCCGCTTGAGTGATGGGGGGTGCTAAAGTGAAAACCCCTTTCTTGCACGGACATTCGTGCGCCTGTTCTTCTACGCCTTGGTGGTTCTGGAGGTGCTTGATGAACTGGCGGCGGTGGTGGCGGTGGCGTGACTGCCACGAAACGCGAATCCTCGGAGGGATCCAGCTGCTGCTGCTGCTGGTGAGGCGATGAATGGTGAGAGGTTGTAAAGTACCATTCATACTGGTTTAATCTCGCTTGGTAGCTGTCTGGGCCATGGTAAGGTGATCCGTGGAAGGATGACCCATCCGAAATCTCGATGGGGTGAGTAGGTGTCCCAGAAGGTGGTTCAACAGGGTCCGTGTCTTCATCTATATCCATTGCATGGTCTCCTGAGAAGTGGTCTTCAGGTCCTAGTGGGTTAAAACCCACTGGTTCTTTAATATAGTTTGCCGGGTTGAACCGGCCCTGGAAGACAGGAGTGGGGTCGCCAAAGGAATGGTGCAAAAGGGATCGCTGCAACGGCAAGAAGGAGTGGCGTGAGTCTTCAGGCTCGTTCTCTGATTGCGGCCCAAAGGAATACGGTAAGGAGGCGTGGAGCTATACGAAGTAGATCGCCAAGCGGGCTCCGAATAGATCCTCCAGTCTCCTTGAGGACCAGCACTCATGGTAGCAGAAGGAGTTCGCCGGTGTGAAGGCCCGACCTCGTGATCGTTGGGGGCGTTGATTGGCCCCTTGCCTCGTCCTCCTCTTCGGAATCTCGGTGGCATATTACCTGTTATACAAATGAAAGAAAATAACAAAGAAATGTAAAGGATAAAGTTAGAATTAAAACAATTTGGATTAGTCCTAAGTTCTTTGTCTAGACACGAAAATTTAGGAATGTGCAACTGTGTAACTGAGATTAAACACAAAAGGCTAGTGTTTAATTCACTCAGTGTTGGCTCTGATACCAACATGTCACACCCCGATATTTCCACGTATTACCGGTGGGCCCGGTGGGGAATATCGTGACGTAGTTGATATCATCATAGTCCAACAACACAAATTATAAATGCACAGCGGAAGCAAAAGGTATGAATCACATTACAAACCGAATAAATAGTAATATCAAAGTATTACAACGGACTGCAAAAGATTCACAGGCGGATCAAAATATAAATAAGATCATTGTTCAACAGACTTTAACATCTAGAGCTTGCAAGACTTGATTATTGATGCCTAGAGTAGCCAGCCTATTTCGTATAGTACCTGCAATTAACCTTTTGGGAAAATACGTCAGTTTACACTGGTAAATACAATTAACTGACTCATTTTGAAAAGTGTTTAAGAAAATTAGTTTGAATGCACATGGCACAAAATATCTTTAATAACTTGGGATGATTATTTAAAAACAAACTTGTATACAGTTTTACATGTTTGTCGTCCATTTAGGACCCGGTTAGAAGAGCCGGTTTAACAAGATTAATAGACACACCACATGGTATAATACCCACAAGAAGATACCCTTCTTGTGGACTACCTTTTTACATATGCAACTGTCAGGTGTATGCCTACACCCCGTGCTTAAGTCGTGGCCATTTCTAATGAATGAGCCGAGGATATCCAGGACACGGTCATTAACCCCCCCAAAGTCATTGCATCAAACAAGACAGAATAAAATGGGTTATGCATCTTTTTAATCAATATCTGATTGTACGACTTCATACCCGACCAAGCGGTATTTTAATACCGTACCCCAAGCCCGTATAGGGAAAATAAGTTAAAAGTATTTACCTGAGCAAAGTATAAATCACAACAGCAAGTGCACATAGCTTTTACTGGGCTCCTAATCTGGAACGAAGGTTTTAATATCCTATTAGAATCCTAACGGGTCTTTAATTAAGCTTTGACTTAGACCGGTTAGTTTTCGAAAGGAAGACACGGTTCAAACGCATGATAAAGCGAAGACCGGTTTAGAATGTGGTTTTGACCTGAAAAGCTTGTATGCTTGTTTAATATGGGTAACTTAAACACATTCTGGATTTTGAGACAAAAACGATATGGTTTGACCCGTTTCGGCTAATATATGCAAACTAGTTACATAAGCCGAACCGAACGCGAATAAGGCATAACGGGTAACCAATTCAGTCCCGAACAGGTTTCCTAAGTTAATATGCTTTAAATATGTTGTGATATCAGTAGGATACATTCCATTATGCCCAAAACGAGTTTAACCTCAAATTAAGCCCCGTAGGGGTATTTTGGTCATTTAAAAGATTATAAAAGAGATTAATTATAATTCTGAGATTCGGGTCTGAAATAATCAGTAAAACAACTTAATTTAATAGGTTATATCAGTTGGTGATAAGTCGTATATGACAAAATGGTTTTAAACCCATACTATGTGTTTAATACACGTAAAAAGCCGTTTTAAGCGATTTCCGGGTCATAACTGGAAATCTGGGTTTTCTGATTAGTTTATAAAGTTCACCATACTTCATTTATCATATAAAATCAGTAGCCAAAGGTTTGGTGTCTAAATGTTATGTAAACTTCACTTTATAAGCAAAAAGGGTATAATCGGTATTTACCGAGTCAAGGCAATAACCTTAGGTTATGATCAGTTTAAAAATAATTAAAAATCTTCAAATATCCCAAAATATTATATTACATCAGTGGTAAAAGGTTTGGTGTCAAAAATGGGGTTTAGATAGGCTTTACGCTAATTATGCCGTTTAATTAATAAAAAGCTTTCTAATTACGCTATTGAGCATAACTCCTAATCTAGACGTCAAACTGATGTGAAAATTTAGGGACATGTTTATAAATCAGTAACAAAGATTATTGTCCTCTCACATTTCTAAAATTCTCATTTTAAGGTCAAATGGGCATTATGGAAACCATTAAGAAATTAACGGAAACGTGTAAATGAATTGGACAATCAACGAGCCAAACATAGAGGGTTATACTATCACATAACCTGGTCCTAATGAAGCTCTAAGGCATTTCTAAATCATGCTAATATGGGTCAGAACTGAAAGTCAAAGCAATGGTCAAGTTATGCGACTTTCGGTTCCGAACCGGGCCTAAACTGAAAATTGTCGGGTCGGACATGCTTAGACATGTTTTTGCATTGATTACCAAGTTATATGAGTGGTAAAACAGGTTACACGTCTTCCACATTGCTAGTTATGTGTTAATTCAAAAATTGTGTTCCTGTTGACTTTTTATAATAAACTTTGACCCGACAAACGACTTAGTTAGAGTGGGAATCAGAGGGTGCCCTTTTAAGGGTCTAATGCCCACATAATTACCAACTTATAACTACTTTTAGTTTGACTAATCACTGGACCATTAGTGATTAATTGTTAAGTCAAACCTTAATTACGACGGTTTGACTTTAAGCTAATTAACTAAGTAAAACATGATTAAGGAAGGTTAAGGAAGCTTACCAAGGTCCTAATTACGACTAGAGATGCTTGAGGGCTGATCTTGTGCTCCAGGAATGAAGTTATGAATGTTTCCAAGTGCAAGTGCTCAAAGTTTGCAACAATGGGTCCTTATATAGTGAATTTAATCTCACTAGATCATGCCAAGCAAGTCTACCATTGATCTTTGATGCATCCCAAGTGTCCCTATACTCTAAAAACCAGTTGGGGTTGCAGATGGTATTGAAAACTAGCAATATAAGTTGGTTAACTTGTTATAACAGGCACCTGTCATGTTTCTGATGCTGGGACAGCCTTACGGACCGTAAGGCCAAGGCCTTGCAGTCCGTATCCGCTTTTCAAAAAAAAAAAAGATCGCCCAGGTCTGCTCCCTTACGGACCGTAAGGTGGAACCCTTGCGGTCCATAAGCCTTCATCAGAAAACAAAAATTTTGTAAACTTTCAAGCTTTGATCATGCAACTTTACAACTTTGAATTAGGGCCTTTATCATCAGTATGGGACCACTTGATCATGTCTGAACAGTTATGACAACCTTGCCATGCTTTAAAGTTGCCTTGGATTCTTTTGAAAGAGGCCATGAATGAAGGTTTGTCGTATACATTCTCATAGGATCCAATTCTTGTGCAATTAGAATTGTACATTATCAAAATAATCGGACTTGAGTATATCAGATGTTTATAATATAGATTTGGGTCTTGGGATTTATAACGAGGTTGTTTAGAGGTATAAATTAACATGTCGACACTTTTAAATCCTGCCATACATCTTTAACTTGATCCGAGTTTATGACTTGTTTCCTTTACGTGACACGTGTCTTAACTTTATTGGACATAAATTTTCGAAGTGTTACAATAGGCCATGTTGCTTCCTTTGGCTTGCAACACCGTATTCCACCACTCTAATGCTTCTTCCTTGAAAAGGTGAGAAGCATACATGACTTTATCCTCCTCGGCACATTTACTTATTTTGATTACTGCCTCGGTTTTCTCCAACCAACGCAGGGCCGCAGTCGCCCCTTCATTGCCCGCGAACTCGACGGGTTTACAGGCAAAAAATTCCTTGTAAGTGCAACCAGGTGTTGCAGCTTTCATTCTTTTGAGAATTGGGGCTTGCAGTACATCATTATCATCATTATTAATGTTACCGCCTCCATTTACGCTATTACTGAAGTTTTCTTCGTGAGTACGTTTACTGGGAATAATTTGTTGAGGTTCAACTAGATTTCGAGCAGCAGCAAGGATTGCTGGAATAGCATTGGCTATTCCTTGAGCTACGATATTCTCTATATCTTGCCTATTGAGGAAGTGATCCTCGTTATTTTGCTCAGATCGGTTAATCTCGTTAACTGGTTCATTATCAGCGTGTTCCATCTGGTAATTAATAGTTATAAGTTATTAGTATAAAATAAATAACAACTAAATTCAGAACAATCACACAAAAATCACATCACACATATAGCCAAAATTGTCGATTTCTCGACTTCCATTGTTATATATTATAATATGCTTCCGTACACACCCGTTATCTTACAAAAGTTTTATTTTTAAGTTATTTTACCGAATTATATTTTTACTACTATTATTATTATTTTGTTATTATACAACCACAACCACACCATCACCGTCTGCTGGCATCTCAGAAGCGACGTTCCCTCTCGTCGTACTTCCAGGAGATCTGTTCTCCCACCTCCTGGATTCTATTCCCTGCGTCCACCAACTCCTCGCCAAAATGGTGGAGTTCAACCAAGTTCTCATTGCTCATCGGTGGGTTTGGTGCAGGCTCTGGGTCAAACTGAAGGAAAAAGGTATAAGGGTTATTTAGGAGATTTTGGAACTGCCAGTCGTTGGTCCACCATTCTTCCAACTCTCCTAGAGGTCGGGTGTTGACAAGGGGATATGGGATAACCGGTTCCAAATTCACTGGAAGTTGGGTTTCAGTAGGATAAGTGGAGAGATTTTCATTGACAGGCCTAAGGATATCACAGCTTGCCAGTATGCGATCCAGCTCCTCCTACAATGGCAATTCCTCGACTCGCCTAGAACTTTCCCCAATCTTTATTCCTTTCCCTTTATCCACTGGACCCTCCGTCTTGGCAACTTTCTTGGTTGCTGGTTTCTTCCTGCGTACACGCCTCCAGCTCACAAATCTTCTTCTTTTCTTTGGCTTTGGTTTCTCCAGAGGTTGAGCTTGGAATTCCATAGGTTCATCAATATCGGCCCAATAACCGGTAAAACCCTCGGATACTTCCATTTCAGCAGAATGGATAGTGATACTCTGAAGAGCTTCAGATAACTCATTCATGCTGTTTAGCATATATGCAAAGATGCACACAAAATGCTAAGTTAAAATTTTGTAAATTAAATTTTTACAGAATCATAGAATGGCAATCAGTAAAATTAAGTATTTCTAAATACTTAATTGGCTTAAATCAGTGGCTCTGATACCACCTTTTTGTCACGGCCCCCGGCCTGGTTTGACCCGTTCCAGGAGCCGCGGGACAGAAATCCCGTGGTATTTATTTAATTTGGCAGCAGAATTATTAACAGGATCGTTTAAAACTTGAAAATACCCATTTATTTTATTTCATAACTTTAGGATAAACCCCGTAATTTACAATAAGGGTGATTTCACTGGGAAACCCCCTGTGTTATACAAAAACATGTTTCTTTATTTTTATTGAGCCACTTCTTCAAGCTTGTAGTGCTACACGGAACTTTTTCTTGGATCACAGCAGATCACCTGAAACATGTTTTAAAAAGGTTTTATCAGTAGGGAAATACTGGCGAGTCACTCATTTGCACAAAACGACACATTGTTATAATATACAGTATTAAGAGCGATTACAATGTTTATATATCAACCAATTACCCAACGGTATTTGTCACTCGACTCGTTTTTGTGACAATGGTCATATCACCTATTGGCTAACCCGTTGTCCAATGGTGATGGTTATCAAGTAATGTATACAAAACCCCACATACCGGCTGTAATTAAAGATTACAAAGACTTAATCCCTGTAATTGTAACTGGAAAACATTTAGGGTTTTGTAAAGCACTTTGATAAAAAGAGAATGACTCACATTGCAGATTTAAACGGGCATCGTTTAGCCTACTGATTAGCCTGGTTAACCTAATTCAAATAACAATGCACACGAACTAGGTCAGTAACTAATACATCGTTTATGATAACTCACGAGATTAAAACCCTCACAACGAATGACAAAGTGCAATACTTAAACATCCATCGAATTCACGACGAATGACAAAGTATAGCCCTAATTTGGGCAGCACTTAAACATCCATCGGATAGTTTCAATCGATCGGACATTGAGTCGTAGTAGCGATCGAGTTATTACCCTATTGTCGCAGTAGCGTTTCGTGCTGTGTGTGTGTGTTTTGAACTTTTTAGACGATATCTCAGTGTACGAAATGAATTTTAACGTCGAACCAACGCCAAACTTCAAGTGCCAAACTCCACTATTTATACTGGAAAAACGACTCCATCGCGTGGCGCGAGGACTTGTCGCGTGGCGCGAGGACTTGTCGCGTGGCGCGAGGGGACCCCTTCTAGCATAGGGTAGCCTCGTGTCTCAGTAGCTTGGGTGAGTCAACGGATCGTAAAAATTCAATTTCTATCAAAACCTATTTAGATGATATCAACTAGGAAACACCCCCCCTGAGTTTTAGGGGCCCTGATCCTAGTTTCGATTATTCTGAAAATTTTAGGGGTTATGCAATATTACTTGGGGGTCTCAATTAGGGTTTCCTATTGGACAAAATAAGATAAGAAATAATAATTTTGGTGAGAGTTGTTACAGCATCAACATGCAAACAGGCCGTAATTAAAAGAAGATCGACAAGGTCTTCGAGAGCCAGTGAAGAGTAGTTTGGCGTTTTGTATTTGTCATTCTTACAGATCACATACAGTTGTCTTTGGGACAGTTTAGAGGACCTTGGCGTTTTTTAATTTCAATGCTATAGAACACAGACATTTCTCAGTTTGACTTTTTTTTTGCATCTTTTTTCTTTTTTCTATCTCTTTGTTCATAACATGCTACTTCGAAGTTAAATAACAAACAATATAAGATTGGGCAAGGAAATCAAACGGCAAAAAAAAAAAAAAATAACGCCACTAAATAAAACTTCCATAAACTTCTATTTTTTGGTCGTGCTAAACTCAATAATGTTTTGCTGAACGATGTGTAACAATGTTATCCATCCCGTTTAGCTAAACTTTATAGAGAACAAAAACAGAATCTCCATGAATGGCTTTTTTTGAAGTTTTGTGGTTTTTGTATATTTTGGCGTTTATATTGAGGATCTTGCTCATTGCATAGAGTGAAAGTTTATTGAGAAAATTTTGTATATCAAAGAAACATGGATTTGAATCTTTAATATTTTTGGCGTTTATAAGATGAATGGTGTAGAGGAAAATATAGCTTTTGGTTTGGATTTTAGTAATTCTGAGAGTTTGTTTATATAGGAAGTTTTTGGTGCGTTTTTTAGGCGCGATTTTTATTGCAGTAAATGCTAGTAATAAAGTTACGTCGTTTTAGTACTGTTTGTTCAGCTTTATCGGTTAAAAACAAAGTTTGGCGTTTTATATCTATGGCGTTATATTATGATGAAGTGTGCTATGTGTGTTGAGGCGGATTTTAATAGCGTGAGTTTGGCGTTTTATGTTAAGTCAAAAGACCCTTTTACCCTTAATGAAGCGCGCCAGATTAATAAAAGTGATTTTATTTACGAAAATGCCGCCGCGTCATCTAGTCCATAGATTGTTTTGATCTGACGATTCATAAACGTTCTCTCCGTTCTCACACTTTTGAGAAAAAAAATTCAAAAAAAAAAAAAAATTGTAGTGCACATGTGTGTATATAAAAAATGGCGAAAATTGATATGCAAAAAAAAAAAAAAAAAACTTGGTATGTTTTTTTGGCTTTTTTAATTAGTTTTCGAGTTTTCACAATAACTAATGGTTTTCATTTGAGCCTTCCCCTATATATATATATAGGGCCAGGATCATTTCAGAACCATAAATATTTACAGAACTCGCAGAACTCCTAATAAACAATCTTTTTATTTATATACTTTTATGTTTAGGATAATTTTATCATTTATTATGTGTATTTTTACGATTACATACATTTTAAGAGTAATTTTATCATTTTTTATATCTAATTTTATAATTACACATATGTAAACTAGTTTTTTTACATACATGTAATTAGTTATGACACTTATATATAATTTTGGTAATTAAATATATGTAAACTATTTTTAACATGTATGTAATCAAAGAAATACATATAATAGATGATAAAAAGATCCTAAATACAAAAACTTATATATCAAATGATTGTTTATTAGGAGTTCTGAAAGATCTGTAGTTATTTAGAGTTCTGAAATGAACTCAACCCTATATATATATATATAGGGCCAGGATCATTTCAGAACCATAAATATTTACAGAACCCGCAGAACTCCTAATAAATAATCTTTTTATTTATATATTTTTATGTTTAGGATAATTTTATCATTTATTATGTGTATTTTTACCATTACATACATGTTAAGAGTAATTTTATCATTTTTTATATGTAATTTTATAATTACACATATGTAAACTAGTATTTTTACATATATGTAATTAGTTATGACACATATATATAATTTTGGCAATTAAACATATGTAAACTACTTTTAACATGTATGTAATCAAAGAAATACATATAATAGATGATAAAAAGATCCTAAATACAAAAACTTATATATAAAATGATTGTTTATTAGGAGTTCTGAAAGTTCTGTAGTTATTTAGAGTTCTGAAAAGAACTCAACCCTATATATATATATATATATATATATATATATATATATATATATATATATACATGTATATATATAAAGGTTCCTGTAAAAAAAGACCAAAAGTGTGAGAAGGGTGAGAAAGAATCTCAGCCATTAGATCTTTTGATCTAATCGTTTAGATCAAAATGGACCAAATTTTAAAATGTTTTTATTAGTTTGGATTGATTTGAAATTTGTATGGGCAATTGTGTCTTTTACATCAACATGAAAATAGGAAATTGTAAATCAATTCCCTAAAATTACGAATTCTCTTTCTTTTTCATTCGAACCATCCTCCTCCTTCTTCCAGAATTCGAACAGCGCCTCCTTCTTGTTTTTCCGGTAACTGCGTAGGAAAAGTGTCAGAAATTTCTCAAGGATTTCTGACGGAATCCGTTTTCATTTTAACTATTAGTCGGAAATTCCTAGGAATCGGTATGCGTAAGAAATGTGTCGGAAATACTTACTGAATGGTGTTATATACTTACTGTATGGTGTTATATACTTGCTGAATGGTGTTATATACTTTATTGAATGGTGTTATATACTTACTGTATGGTGTTATATACTTACTGTATGGTGTTATATACTTACTGAATGGTGTTATATAAGTCTGTATGGTGTTATATATGTGCTGAATGGTGTTTATAGAGATATTTAAAAAAAAATCCAGTTCCTATAATTAAGGTGGCGGTTATGGGAAGTTTTTAATTAACTGAATTAATGATAAAATTACTTTTTTACCTTTTGGAATTAATTTAGATTTAGGACACATGTCATCTCTATAATATTTCTCACCTTTCTCACACTTTTAACCTTTTTTACAATAACCTTATCCTATATATATATACATACACACAGACATATCGTGTACATATAAGTACAAATGTGTATAAATGATTGTAGAGATATGTATATAAAGGAAGATTATGGTTCTAAATATGTTTTTTCTAGTGTATATGTCTAAAATACATTTTTAAAGTTGAAAAATAATTATCCTATGTATATGTTTCATGCTATACACATGTGTATAGTTTAAGAATTGACAATATATATATATATATATATATATATATGTATGTGTGTGTATGTATATATTTAAAAAAAACTCTGGCAAACATGTGATTAGAAGGAAAATAAATTGGCACAGAGAAATGTATGATTTAAAATGTTCTTAATTTTTTGAAATAAAATGCTCTTCTCTTAGCATCTCTACCTATATTACGTGTAATTGTGTCACTTTGTGAATACAAAAAAGACGTAATTGGTTTGAAGGGTAGTTAGTCAAAGAGATGTAATTAAAACTCACTTTGTCACTTTCTGAATAAAAAAAAGACGTAATTGGTTTGAAGGTTAGTTAGTGAAAGAGATGTAATCAAAACTCACTTTTATCTCTATGTAGGGTTTCTAGATCGATGTCTTTCCAGTGCACTACTAGAAAACTGCTACTATTTCTACCAAAATTTCCTACACATTTCCTATGAACGAAAATACCGACACTTTTCCCACGAAATTCCGACGAACAATAAAGGGTCTTAGTTTTGTGACAAAAAAGCGACAAAAAGGCTACAAATTGTTATGCGTAGGAAAAGTGTCAGAAATTTCTCACGGATTTCTGATGGAATCCGTTTTCATTTTAACAATTAGTCGGAAATTCGTAGGAATCGGTATGCGTAAGAAATGTGTCAGAAATTTTTGACGTAATTCCGACAGAATTCGTTTTTATATATATGTGTGTGTGTGTGTACGTATATATTTAAAAAAAACTTTTGCAAACACGTGTTTAGAAGGAAAATAAATTGGCTCAGAGAAATGTATGATTTAAAATGTTCTTAAGTTTTTGAAATAAAATGCTCTTCTCTTAGCATCTCTACCTATATTACATGTAATTGTGTCACTTTGTGAATACAAAAAAGACGTAATTGGTTTGAAGGTTAGTTAGTCAAAGAGATGTAATCAAAACACACTTTGTCACTTTCTGAATACAAAAAAGACGTAATTGGTTTGAAGGTTAGTTAGTGAAAGAGATGTAATCAGAACTCACTTTTATCTCCATGTAGAGTTTCTAGATCGATGTCTTTCCAGTGCACTACTAGAAACCTGCTACTATTCCTACCAAAATTTCCTACACATTTCCTACGAACGAAAATACCGACACTTTTCCCACGAAATTCCGACGAACAATAAAGGGTCTTAGTTTTGTGACAAAAAAAGCGACAATAAGGCCACAAATTGTTATGCGTAGGAAAAGTGTCAGAAATTTCTCACGGATTTCTGACGGAATCCGTTTTCATTTTAACTATTAGTCGGAAATTCGTAGGAATCGGTATGCATAAGAAATGTGTCGGAAATACTTACTGAATGGTGTTATATACTTACTGTATGGTGTTATATACTTGCTGAATGGTGTTATATAATTTATTGAATGGTGTTATATACTTACTGTATGGTGTTATATACTTACTGAATGGTGTTATATACTTTACTGTATGGTGTTACATATGTGCTGAATGGTGTTTATAGAGATCTTTTTAAAAAATCCAGTTTCTATAATTAAGGTTAATTAATTGAATTAATGATAAAATTACTTGTTTACCCTTTTGAATTAATTTAGATTTAGGACACATGTCATCTTCACAATATTTCTCACCTTTCTCACACTTTTAACCTTTTTTACAATAACCTTACCCTATATATATATACATATACACAGACATATCGTGTACATATAAGTACAAATGTGTATAAATGATTGTAGAGATATGTATATAACGAAAGATTATGGTTCTAAATATGTTTTTTCTTGTGTATATGTCTAAAATACGTTTTTAAAGTTGAAAAATAATTATCCTATATATATGTTTCATGCTATACACATGTGTATAGTTTAAGAATTGACAATATATATATATATATATGTGTGTGTGTGTATATATATTTAAAAAAAAAACTCTTGCAAACATGTGATTAGAAGGAAAATAAATTGGCTCAGAGAAATGTATGATTTAAAATGTTCTTAAGTTTTTGAAATAAAATGCTCCTCTTAGCATCTCTACCTATATTACATGTAATTGTGTCACTTTGTGAATACAAAAAAGACGTAATTGGTTTGAAGGTTAGTTAGTCAAAGAGATGTAATTAAAACTCACTTTGTCACTTTCTGAATACAAAAAAGACGTAATTGGTTGGAAGGTTAGTTAGTGAAAGAGATGTAATCAAAACTCACTTTTATCTCTATGTAGGGTTTCTAGATCGATGTCTTTCCAGTGCACTACTTGAAAACTGCTACTATTTCTACCAAAATTTCCTACACATTTCCTACGAACGAAAATACCGACACTTTTCCCACGAAATTCCGACAAACAATAAAGGGTCTTAGTTTTGTGACAAAAAAGCGATAAAAAGGCTACAAATTGTTATGCATAGGAAAAGTGTCAGAAATTTCTCACAGATTTCTGATGGAATCCGTTTTCATTTTAACTATTAGTCGGAAATTCGTAGGAAACGGTATGCGTAAGAAATGTGTCAGTAATTTTCGACGGAATTCCGATAAAAATATAAAGTTCTGTCATTTAATAAAAATATATGTTATTTCTAAACTAAATCCGTGGGAAGTGTGTTGGAAATTCCGACAGATTACTCACGGAATGGATTATTTTTTTAATACACATATATGTTATTTTTAAAACAAATTTATATATATGTGTAGGAAACGTGTAGGATATATCAAGGCCTTAATTGGGCCATTAAGATATATCAAGGCCCACATGGTCTATTAGGGATTTTATGACTTGTAAGTGCCCATTATGATACAAGATCACTCAACATGACATGATATAACCCTCCAACATCGAATGTTACATAATAAAGACCTTAACATACCATTAAGATATATCAAGGCCCAACACACTCTATTATGGAATATATGACTTGTAATATTTTGTTATGATATAATAGCACTCAATACAACGAGATGTAATCCTTCAACATCGAATGTTACGTAATGAAGTTCTTAATGGGCCTTTAAGATATATTAAGGCCCAACATGGTTTATTAGGGCATGTATGACTTGTAAATCTTCGTTACGATATAATAGCACTCAATACAACATGTTGTAACCCTTCAACATCGAATGTTTCAAAATAAAGGCCTGAACGAGCCATTAAGATATATCGAGGCTTAACAAAGTCTATTAGGGCATGTATGACTTGTAATTGTTCGTTACAATATCATATCACTCAATACAACGTGGTATAACCCTTCAACGTCGAATTTTACATTATAAAGGCCTTAATTGGGCCACCAAGATATATCAAGGCCCACAAGGTCTATTAGGGCTTGTATGACCTGTTAGTGTCCATTACGATACAAGATTACTCAACATGACATTATATAACCCTTCAACATCGAATGTTACATAATAAAGGCCTTAACAGGCCATTAAGATATATCAAGGCCCAACACGTTCTATTAGGGCATATACGACTTGTAATTTTTTGTTACTATATAATATCACTCAATACAACGTGATGTAATCCTTCAACATTGAATGTTACATAATGAAGGTCTTAATGGGCTTTTAAGATATATCAAGGCCCAACATAGTTTATTAGGGCATGCATGACTTGTAATTCTTTGTTACGATTTAATATCACTCAATACAACGTGATGTAACCCTTCAACATCCGAAGTAAGTTGTATATATTCATATACTTTTTCTATTGCGTTAAATTATATATATTTACAATCTCAACTTTTTTTATTTGTTTTTTACTTTTTAGTTATGGAAAGAAGATGGAAACCTTCCGCAATCAAAAAAGGATGAATTAGTCTTAAATTTAATGCCGAAATGGATTCACAAGGCGTTTGATGGCCCGAAATGAAATCCTGAAAAGCGTCTCAAGGTTAGCCCGAATTCTACCCTTTAATAGTTATCTTATCTCTGATGGGTTAAATAAAAACTTGCTTATATATGTGTGTGTATGTTAGTTAGTATATAACTTGAAACGTAAACGGGATAAATTCAAAAAACATGTACATATTATCCCTAAGTGTATTAGCACTTAGTTTTATTTTTTTCAAGCTTCATTCTATTAATGTCACCTTATGTCTTGTTAGGTGGTGTCTGCGGATCAGTTTGCAAGGTTTGAAGAGGTCGGTTTGGTTGCAAAGTGTATGAAGTGGTCGGGTCGGCATTTTTGGGTTACAAACTTTTTTGGGCTTCGTTTGGAAAACATCTACAATGTCTCGAATGGTATCCATTTTTGTTTTATTCGAAAAACATGTACTTTTGAGAACACGTGTTTAATTATATATGTAATTCTTTTTGTATGTTATTTTTATTTTTAGTCATATTATTGTGTGTTAATGGTATTTACTGGTTAAATTTATGTTCCGAATCGTATTTATCATTATGCATTTTTCAGCAGGAAAAAGAAAGTATTTTTTGTTTTTTTTTATTTATTTTTTAAATGTATCCGTAGGAAACACGTAGGAAAAAGAATAAGCCGGTTTCGTCACATTCTGTTGGAATTATGTAGGAAACAAAGATAAATTCGTGGGAAATGTGTGAGAAATAATAATATATTCTGTTGGAATTGTGTAGGAAAAAACGATTTTTTTAGAAATTGTGTAGGAATCAAGAACACATTTCGTTGGAACTGTGTAGGAAAAAAATATTTCCGTAGGAACTATGTAGGAAAAACGAATACATTCCGTTGGAATTGTGTAGGAAGAAAAAAAATTCCGTAGGAATTGTGTAAGAAAATCAAAATATATAAAATATATATAAAAAATAAATATAATTGATTTAAACACAAAATTTTAAAAAAGTAATGTTTCGTGGGAAATGCGTTGGAAAATTAAGAAAATTAATTCCGTGAGAAATGTGTAGGAGAATTCTAAGGAAACATTTGTGTGGGAAATGAGTAGGAGAATTTGTAGGAAATGCGTCAAAAAAAAATTATCCACGGGTAAAATTCCTACAACCCATTTTCGTAGAAAATCCGTGGGTAAACACAGTTACCCACGGATTTCTCACGGAAATTGACGTGGAAATAGCATCAGTTTTCTAGCAGTGGTGACTTTAATTGGTGGACAGAAAACAAAATTAGCGATGTTATGAAGAAAAACCATCAAAAAATTGATCTAAGTTTGTTGGCCAATCTTCGAAAATTGTTGAAGATAAAAGTTTTAAGCGAACTCTCCTTTTTATATTTATCAATCAGGCCATCGATGTAAACTCAACTAGTGAGATTTTTCGTGTGTTGTGGCTAAGCTTATAAATGAATCAAACATTCATGAACTGTTTGTGAACCATTCAAATGGCAGTTCGTTTATGTTTATTTATTTAAGTAAACGAACGGACAAGAACAAATTTTTTGTTCATTTAATTAAACGAACGCATATAAACACACGTTTTATTCATTCCCTAATGCTCATAAATATCTATTTATGTTCGTTCATTAATGTTTATTTATTTTCCTTTATGTTCGTTAATGTTTGTTCGTTTAAATTTTGGACAAATATATAAGTACTTTTATTTATATAAATATAACCTTAAATAAAGCTTTCTAACTACCTAAATAAATATAAATAATTTGTAATTGGGGCTTTTTAGTAATAAAAAAAAAATTGGTTTTCCAGTGGAACGAATTTATATAAAAAAGAATCACGTAATTGAATCATGCACATTTAAACCACTAATTAAGATGTATTTTTGGATGAATTGTGATGTATTATAATTGTTTGTTTGTGTTTTTTCCATTCATTTATTTTGTTCAGTTATATATGTTCATTTTGTTTGTTTATGTTTGTTCATATATGTTCGTTTAGGTTTTCTTGTGTTCATCTACGTTCATGAATTGTTTGTATAGGTTTTAAACGAACGAACATGAACATGCCAATCTTCATATACTAATAAATGAAAATCTATTTTGGACACGTGTCACTTTCTGGTTCTTTCTCACCTTATTTTCCTATTTATCTCTCATATTAAATAATAATAATAATAATTTTAAATAAAAATATTAGATACGATTAAATATTTAGATAAGAATAAACATTTGTTTTTATTGTGATCATATTAAATAATAATAATAATAATAATAATAATTTTAAACAAAAAAAGGTAAGAATATAAACGATTATTTTTATTAGAATCATATTAAATAATAATAATAATTTTTAACAAAAATTAGTTAAGAATACTAATAAATGAAAATCTTTTTTGGACACGTGTCACTTTCTGGTTCTTTCTCACCTTATTTTCCTATTTATCTCTCATATTAAATAATAATAATAATTTTAAACAAAAATATTAGATAAGAATAAATATTTAGATAAGGATAAACCTTTGTTTTTATTACGATCATTTTAAATAATAATAATAATAATAATAATAATAATAATAATAATAAACGAAAAGAATAGGTAAGATATAAACGATTATTTTTATTACGATCATATTAAATAATAATAATAATTTTTAACAAAAAATTAGTTAAGAATACATATTTAACAAAGTAAAATGTTAAAATAAGTAAATAGTACATTAAAGTTCATTTTTAAAAGATAAATCTTGACGACTGTATGCGTTAACATATAACATTATATTTTATTAAACACGTGCAATATATAAGTTTTTTTAAAGATATATCTTTTTTAATATTTATTATAAACAATTACATTTATGCCAAATAAAAAAACAAAGTAAAATTTTATAATATAAGTAAATAGTACATTAATGTTTACTTTTAAAAAATAAATTCTGATGACCGTTTGTATTAACATATGACATTATATTTTATTTAACATGTGTAATATATGAGTTTTTTTAAATATATCTTTTTATTATTTAATATATAAAATTATATTTATGCAACCCGTGTAGTACACGGGGTTTTAACCTAGTTTTCTTAATGAATGAACATAAAAAAATGTATTTGTTCGATTATATGTTTGTGTTCGGTTAAAATTAAATAAACAAATAGAATATGCCTTTATTCGTGTTCGGCTATATAGGCCTAGTTTAGAATTGCTTGTAATAGGAAAGCTATTGTTCTTTTAATCGACATCAGTTAGTTCCTGGGGTCGGTTAGTCCCAAGCTCCATGATAAGAAAATGGAAGGGAAATTTGAGTGGGCCTGATGGTTCATCAAGTCTTAATGGAAGGGAAATTTGAATGGGCCTGATGGTATTATTTCCTAATGCCTCTGAATTTTGTGTTGATTTCAATAGTTGTATTACTTTAAAGGATGGGATTTTGTGTTGATTTCAATAGTTGTATTACTTCAAAGGATGTGATTCCGGATTTTGATCCAATTAGGGGTCCAAAATTTTGGATAAAAGATTTGTTTCAAAAGTTTGGTTAGTGGAGATATAGCACAGGATGGGGAAACCCGGTTATTATATGCTCCTCCTAAAATTGATTTCACGGGTGAGTTTGAGATAGATTTGGATTCTCTTTTATGAAAAAAAGTTATCAAACTCATGTTTCTCAACTTTATGGTTTTTTTTTTGCTGGTGCCACATTACCATTTCGGGTTGTTAAGGAAAACCTCATATAAATGTGGCACAAGTATGGACTTAAATCTATAAATATGAATAGGAGTACATTCATTTTCTTTAATTCAAACCGAAGATGGCATGTTGCAAGTTTTGGAAAGGAACCTGTTATGGGTGAAATTCTACAGTCCAGGATCCAAAGTGTCTAAGGATCCTGAGCATCTAAGAATCCTGAGCCAGTTCAGGATCCTGATTTCGACTTTTCCAGGATCCTGATTTCTCTCTTGTTGACTTGTTTTCACAGGTAAATCATAACGACTAAGACTTAGGGGCTGTTTGTTTACCTCTTAATGAGGCTCTTAATGGTTCAGACCTCTTACTGGTTCAGCACTTAATGGTTCAGACTGTTTGTTTCACGAGCAAATGTCTGAATGGTTAAGACATTTGCCTCTGAATGGTTAAGATTTATACATAGGCTGAATGGTTAAGACCTCCAATCTGAATTGGCCAGACATTTGCCTTTGGACGGTTAAGCATTATACAGGCTCTTAATGGTTCAGACCTCTTAATGGTTCAGCACTTAATGGTTCAGACCTCTCTTACTGGTTCAGCACTTAACCATTCAGATGTTGCCAAACAGCCCCTTAGTCTATGCTAATAAAAGAGAAGTGCAATAAAGAATATGTGGAATGAGTCATATAAAACGTATTGATTGCATCATTCCTGAAAAATTGGTCAAGAAGTTATAGAAAACGTGTAAAACATGCAGAGAAAGTGGTTTACAACGACCACAAGTGAAGACTAACTAATCTCCAGGATTCTCGGAGATCTTGGGATCTCAGACAGGTTTAGGATCCTGAGCCTTAGTGCTACTAACCCTTATTTTCCACCCTTAGCAACATTCACAGGAATATTCCTAGGCAACGACTATAAGATGAGGAAATTCTGAATTATCGTTAAAGAGGTTGAAGAAAATAATCTGAATTAGTCTATAACGTTCAAAAGAGCATATTCTTAGGATCCCGAGAATAGTGGAAAGTTTGCTAGTATTTGATTTGAGCTTTGTACTATAAATAGGCTTGATCTGATCATTTTAGGCATATCATACACTCACTACTCACTCACACACACTCCAAAAACACTCTGTAATCACTTAGCAATCAATCAATCAATCAATCAATCAAGCTCCATACTTGTAATTTTTCGAGTTATTAATCATACCGGAGCTAGGTAGTTACCAACTCCCGGGGTTTTTTTTTTGAACCGGCGATTGACGGGTGGTCCGTAGGACAACCCTTAAACGATCTATATTCATGCACGTCTCATACTTTATACACTTAATTGTTGGAACTTGTGAACTACGAGATCATTGGTTTTGCAGGTGTTAAAAGACATAAGGAGTAGTTTTTATGAAGTTTGGATGGGATTTGCAAAGGCTGGAATTAAGAAAGTGGAGCATGAAGAATTTCAAAAGAGAAACAAAGAAGACAAGTTCAGTCATCGCCGTAACCTACGGCAAGTGCCGTAGGCTACGACACTTTTTTATGCCAAATCCATCCGCCGTAATCTAGTAGGTCTGCGCCGTAAGAAAAGCTGGGCACCGTAACCTACGGCGCCAGCCGTAGGCTAAGGCGCCATAGGGACTCTCCGAAGACTTTTGACTGCCGTAAGCTACGGCAGGTGGCGTAGCTTACGGCGCCGACTGAAGTGGTTTTGTAACTCCTGCATTAATTAACATTTTGATGGGGTTTTTATGGGTTCTATCATGCATTTTTGGTTACCAACTGTTTGGAGACGAATTTTGGAGTATCCTAGTGCTTGGAGAACAATTGTTTTTGGTTTTATTGATGTTGAATTTGCTTTTGAACATTAAGACTTTGAAGATGATGTTTATTCAAGCCATGTGTGGCTAATCTTTTGATGACTATCTTTGGTTGAAGGTTATGTAAGACTTTATGCTTGATTTCTTATTTCTAGAATAACGAATGTTGTCTTTATGATTTGTTTGTTATGGTGTGTGCTTGATTGTTTGTAAATTGTTGATTCTTATGTTAATCTAATTTGAAACCATACGTTCTTGGTGCCGTTGGCAATTGAGATATCATGGGTAGAATTAGAATTGGGTAAGGGTTAATTGGTCATCGGGTAACAACCTCACATTCTAGGAATCTGAGTACTTAGTTCCCTTTTATCACAACAAGTAGTCACACATGAACTATGTCTTTATAGTTCTTTCTAGTTGAATGATAGCATAAACGTCAAAGCAAATCGGAAACTAAAGATGGTCATTTGTGTCTAAACTGTTTACAAACCAAACTTTCATTTTGCAATTAGAATATTAATCATAGTTCGTAAAAAAAATCAATCAATCCAACTCCTTGAATTTACTTTCTTTGCAATTAGTTTAATTTTAGTTAACTTAGAGAAACTGTTAAATAGCACATATTCCACAAACTCCCTATCTTCGATACCCACTTACTGCTAGCTATTTGTAGTATTTGGATTAAATTTGATTGTGACCACGACATCACGTCAAATTTTGGCGCCATTACCGGGGAGTAGTGTGCAACGTGTGTCATTTTTGATCTTTTTAGGTTTGTTATTTTTCTGGTTTACGCTGGGTGTGTTAATGTGCAGGTATTTACAGGTGCATGCGTACTAGGAGCTTTCACAAGCTATCACCATTGGCATTTGATCCAGAAATTGAACGAACTTTGAGAAGAAACAGAATTTTTCTACGAGAAAACAAAATCAGCGGTTCACCAACAACACCAACTATACTAGTTACACCAATCAGATATATGGATCCACCACCACCACCCACTAAGGGTGAACCAACGCCACCCTTTATACCATCTTCATCACAACCGTCACCAAATACTACCATTACTACATCCATACCTGAAATCAAACTGACCAACACTACCTTACCCGAGAACACACAACCTGAGTATTCTTTTAGCTACAATCCTACATCATCCGCCGTTCTAGCTTATTCAACATTTTCCCAACATCCGGCCAACCATCATCATCACAAATACCACCACCTAATTT